>JABYPW010001476.1:0-15178 GCA_016880775.1 Phymatotrichopsis omnivora
GGCTAGGTACTAAGAACACCAAAGCCGATGCACTATCGAGATGTGGAGACCACGTCCCTACGGAGGGGGCACCAGAGTGCGAACTCCTCTTCCTCAAACCAGGACAATACATTACGGCATCCGAAAGGGTCGCTCTCAACATTCACCCTGAGTTTGTTGAGGACCTTCGTCATGCTCTGGTCTCTGACCCCGAAACCCAGGAACTTGTCAACAAGCTTCCGTCTGGCTACGAAATCGCAGATGGCATGCTCCTCTATAATAACCTGTGGTTTGTCCCCTCACACCTCTGCACTTTGGTCCTGAAGACATGGCATGATCACCCAATGGCAGGCCATATAGGCTGAGACAAACTCTACAAGCTCATCACCTGGGATTTTTACTGGCCCACGCTCCGAAAGGACATAGCCAAATACGTCGCAGCTTGCCACACTTGTCAAATGAACAAGGCCCGCTGAAATAAGGCTTATGGTCAGCTTTTACCCCTCGAGGTCCCACAACGCCCTTGGGAAAGCATCTCCATGGACTTCATCACCGAACTTCCTCCCTCTGACGGCCACACCCAAATATGGGTTATTGTGGACTGGTTCTCAAAAATGGCGCATTTCATCCCCCTCAGCACAAACATCACCTCAAAGGACTTAGCAAACACGTTCATGAAAGAAATCTGGAAACACCATGGCCTGCCAACCAACATAGTCACTGACCAAGACCCCAAATTTCAAGCTTGGTAGAAGGAAACCATGACCGCCCTCGGTGTGAAACTATCTCTGTCAACTGCAGCACACCCGCAAACGGACGGACAAACTGAATGGCTAAACCAAATCCTTGAGGCCTACCTCCGGAACTACGTCACACATGACCAGACCAACTGGGGAAATCTCCTGCCTCTGCCGGAATTTGCCTACAACAACGAGATCTCCTCCGCCACCAACCAAACACCCTTTTACACCAACTATGGGTACCACCCGTCGCCAGACGCGGTGTCTATGATCAAAACCTATAAGGGATCCTGGGAACTCGAACATGACTGGAAAGACATCTGTGCCCGTCTGCTCACCATCCAACAGCGAGTAGTCAAATGGTACGATGCCAAACACCTTGAGTTCCCTGATCAATCACCCAGATCCCTTGTTTTTCTTAAAAAGGACAACCTTCCCAACCTCAAACCCTCAAAGAAGCTTGAAGCCAAATTCACCAGCCCCTTCAAGGTAATCTCCAAAGTCAGACCAAGAGCATACAAGCTCAAACTCCCTTTCAACTGGAAGATTCATCCCGTCTTCCATGTCTCTCAACTCGAACCATACAAGACGTCAACCCAATACCCAGTGCCAGCCAAACCAGCACCGGAACTCGATGACGGAGAAGAGGCATACTTCGTTGAAGGAATTTCTAAGGTCCGCTTCAACCGACAACAAAAGCGGTTGGAATACTTTATCCTTTGGGAAGGATATCCCCATGATCAAGGCACATGGGAACCCCTGGACAACCTGTTAGTAAATGGAGAACTGATCGATGCGTTGGTCAAGTTCCGAAATGACCACCCTTACGCCGAGGATAATGCCAAGAGACCTGAGGAGGATGGGTCAAGACGCAAGCGGAGAAGGGTTTAGATAGGCAAGTCCCCTTTACCCTTCGTACGAGAAGCTGACGGTCATAGTCACATCGACTTAAACCGCTTCATTCTCAAGGGATAGGATGCTCACTCGGAGTATTGAGGAGCAATCTGAAAACCTCTTGCAATCAGTCTCTCATCAGGACATTGATTGAAGGAAACGCAATACGCTAATGGCTATATGTGCGTGAGGGCACACACCTTTATGAGGGGTGTAGTGTTACAGCCACGGTACCAAGGCCCATGCGCGACGATGAGTTTAGTTAGATGAGCAACTTCCTGTGAGTATACCCCTATGCTACGCAAAAGGACCACGTGACAAAGGGCTCTGCCTCAGGATGAGTCATATGTGGCGCCTCTGATGAAGATGAGTCAGGGTCTGACTCACCCGTCATCCTCTCTCAAGCGTACCTCACATGATCGGGCAAACTTGAGTAACTCCTGCGGACTAGTCACCTGCAGTTGGTATGACTCAAGCTGATCAAGCCAGTAATCGTGTGATGACGATCTTACCCGAGATCGGTGATCCGAGTTCAGACTATAACGCTGATCATTTCCGTTACGACTCATAGGAATGTTACGATCGCATCAGATGATGATAGAATGAGTCATGGGATTTCTAAGGCTTTCTTTGAGGTTCTATTTCTTATGTAATCTCCTTTGTCATAGATGACTCATTTCTCTTAGATGGAAGGGGATTTAAAGGACAGCTGTTGGTCACTTCATGTTCTTTCCTTTCCTTCTTTCTTGAGTCAACAGACTATCTACAAGCCTTAAGAATATATTTGTTCTTAAACAACGCTTTTATCTTCTCTCTCTTCTCTATGACATAGGAAAGTGTATTTGTGGATCCAGACTTATAACACATTGAGATATCTGAGTTTATTCAGTAACACGTTTCTCTGTTGAGTGGCACTTGCACTTTACCGAGCTATTTCCGTACACGAAGACACCTGCCGTAACAAATACTCCCTATTACTTTCTTTATACTAAGCCTTATATGATGCCTTTTAACCTACATATAGCCTATCTCTACCCAAGAGGTATAGTAAGAATTACTAGCACTAACCCTATATAAACATAGCTACTATAACACTTCCTACATCCTTCCTATCATGAATGTCTAAGTGAGACCTAATATATATAATCCACTAAGCTTACAAGTATATTACCTAGAACTAGAAGTACTGCTAAAGAGTAAATAATACCCTCTTTATTAATGATCTCATTTCTAAGTTTAAGGATATGAAGAATATAATATTTCATATACTGGGTACCCTGAAAAATAAATGAAGTTAATAGACCTATACTATCACTGTCTATGATTGAGAGGCACTACTAGAAGTAGAAGGATATATACTCCTAGCATATTAACACTTACTCTCTCCCCTCTTTCTAGGAGATATTCAAACTTAGCTACTTTATATAGATGCAAATTTTCCAAAAAAGAATTAGTAAATTTTATCTCACTATACATAAGTCTCTTCATCTTCCTACCTTCTCCTACCATAGATGCTACCTCAACTTCAAGACTATAATATATCTTACTATAGTCTATTACCATAAGTATAAAGGAAAATGAAAGGAAATCTTGCTGAGGAATGTCTGAACAGTAGAATAACTATGGTCTTTGAAGGATATAATAATTAAGTTTATGTTACAAACACTGATTTTATAGTGGCATTACCTAAACTATGAAAGGGCCATACCTGATGATCATATAAGGCTTACATGAGTTCATATAGAATAGCATAGCATAATAGAGGCTTTGATGAACTCATTTAAAGCTAACCTAATAGTTATGGCATGATCAGCTGTAAAGGCAATATACAAGTCTTATCAAAGATTGAATAGGAGGTTAAACCTATGATGATTGCAGGTAATCTTCACCAAGTCTATGATCAGTGTTCAGCATAATTGTGCTACCTTACAAGGAACCTAAAAGAGATACTTGCATGAAGTTGCTTCTATAAGGTTCGAACAATGTCATTCCTTATATAACCGGATTCAAATACTAGTGTATTTAAAGAGGATGATAAGAGGGGGCTTATCAATGCCCACCTTAGCATTATCTCCTTCCTTGATACCATGAGCTTCATGAAGCCTACCTCAGCAGTGTATTCATCTTCAATACCATGGGCTTCATGAAGCCTACCTTGGCATTATCTCCTTCCTTGATACCATGGGCTTCATAAAGCCTACCTCAGCAGTGTCCTCATCTTCAATACCATGGGCTTCACGAAGCCTACCTCAGTATTATCTCCTTCCTTGATACCATAGGCTTCACAAAGCCTACCTCAGCAGTGTATTCATCTTCAATACCATAGGCTTCACAAAGCCTACCTCGGCATTATCTCCTTCCTTGATACCGTGGGCTTATCAAGGCCCACCTCAGCGATATCTTCATCTTTGATACCATGGGCCTCATGAAGCCTACCTCAGTGGTGTCTTCATCTTTAATACTATAGGCTTCATAAAGCCTACCTCAGTGGTATCTCCTTCCCTAATACTAATGGGCTTATCGATCTAGCAGCTTGGCACAGTGGTGAAGGTCTCATTACACAGAATGTGACCCCGAAGGTGAAGACTGGGTACCACATACACCTGTGTGTGGTCACAGGTTTAACTCCGGTGTAAGTCAACTTATGAATTACCCTCCTAGGAATCATAATGGTATTAGGACTGCAGTTATTATAATCATACTGCTGGCGGTGATATCCTGAGCTCTGCATTTTACCGTGGGAATTTCTTAGTATGTGCTGGCTACTTCTGATTTTCCTAAGTTGTAAGATTCTGCCAGATTCTACCAGGTTCGTCTCCGATACTATAGCCTTGCCTAAGCCTACCTCAGCGGTATCTTCATCTCCAATAGTGTGGGCTTGCCTAAGCCTACCTTAGTGGTATCTTCATCTCTGATACCATGGGCTGCATAAGCTTACCTCAGTGGTATCTTCGTCTCTAATACTGTGGGCTTGCCTAAGCCTACCTCAGCACTATTTTCATCTCCAATACTATAGGCTTGCCTAAGCCTACCTCAGCGGTATCTTCATCTCTGATACCGTAGGCTTGCCTAAGCCTACCTCAGTACTATCTTCATCTCCAAGACTGTGGGCTTACCAAAGCCTACCTCAGCAGTATCTTCGCCTCCGATGTTGTGGGCTTACCAAAGCCTACCTCAGCAGTATCTTCACCTCCGATGCCGTGGGCTTGCCAAAGCCTACCTCAGTGTTTTCTTCACCTCCAATGCCGTGGCCTTGCTAAAGCTTACCTTAGCGGTATCTTCACCTCCGATGCCATAAGCTTGCCTAAGCCTACCTCAGTGGTACCTTCACCTCCAATGCTGTGTGCTTACCAAAGCCTACCTTAGTGGTATCTTCACCTCCAATACCATAGGCTTAACTTAGGCTACCTCCATGATGACCTTCTTATGATCAACAAAGTTCATCATTGGCATCACTGATCCTCATGCTTAATGAAGCAAGATACGGGCTACTTATTATATTCGTTGTCTTACCTAGGCTTGTTAACTCTGTCACTAACCCCTAGTGGAGGTGACTAGCCTAGTACGGGGAAACTTGTACCTATTATGCAGTGATTTGCTTCTCTTCTATTGTGTTAGTTATCTTGATGATGGGTTTGAGGACTGAGTTACATCAATAGTCTTCTAAAGACCAGAATGTACTTCTTAAATATGTAAGAAGAGGAACAGTGTTCGCTTGATGTTGATCAGGTGGTCTAGAGGGTGGTGCAGCTATTCATAGGTATATAACCACTCCTATCATTTATTAAGATAAGTGGTTCCTTCATCCATCTGAGGTCAGAGAACTTGTATTAGAGGAGTTACAATTCTCAAAGTCAGATCTCAGATAGAGATTGGTACACTGTACACGATATTGAGAATTGCCTAGTTTGCAAGTTCCTGATCCCTGGCCTTTGTCTCTTAGTTAATAGACCTTAAGAAGCAATCACTCTCAAGTTAGATCTTAGATAGGGATTAGTACACTGTACATGACAAGGAGAATTGCCTTATGGACAAGTTACCTGATCTTCAGCTCATGTCTCCAAGTTGATTTGAGATGTTGGGTCGGATAGCCAACTAGTACATGGAACTTATAGAGAGGTTCCCATAACAGTTTATACCATTTGATGTAGAAATTAAAACTACCTACCCTCCATCTATAATAGAGTTTAAGCCTAAGAGAATCTTGGATGTAGTTAAAATCTGAGCTAAGTAGTATTACTTTCCTTTATGCTTTCCTTCTTCTCCCCTTTTATCTTAGTTTCTTTACTTTTTTCTTCTATTTTTACTGCCTTTCATTTTACTGCATTTCTGTTTTCTATTTACTGCTTTATATGTAACTTCCCTTATACTCTATAGCCTCTCCTAAGGGGCCAAGGATAGTCTAGTGCTATGGCTGTCCTGGTATTATTATATAGTAGTGTACAATGTCATAGGTTCAAATTCCACTCTTGCCACTCCTTAATACCATGATTTCCTAGATGGTTATAGGTTTTATACTATAAGCAAGTTTTCCCTGACTATACATGATTCCCTAATTACTAGTTGAGTCCATATAAGTGAATGCAACTAATGAATATAATGGCTGTATTGAAGGTTACCCTGATAGTACTTATTAGATAAAGGTACATCCTGATGCTCCTATGTTTATGACTATGTCTTTACGCTTAATTGAGTGTATATGCCCTATCTATATAATAGTGACTGATAGGAAATCAAAATCCTATAGCCTCTCCCAGGTATATTCAGGTCCTAGATTTATATCTTTTCCTATTTGTGCTTTTTTCTACCATTTTTCTAAGCTTTTATTTTTACCTTATTTTATAGGGATGTAGAGGAGGTTTTATCATAGCATGGCTAGAGAGGATATATGTAGAGATTTTACATATACCTAGAAATAATACAATATGAAGTAAACTTAAAAAAAATATTCTTCATACTATCCCTCAAATATTCCATACTTCTGATATTCTCCATATAAATACTAAATATAAACATTTACTATAACTCAAGTTATATAATATATTTACTTACCCTAATGCTAAGGGATAAAGTTAATCTCTTCACTATAAGAAATTTGATTCCTTCAGTCACTATTGTATAGACAGGGCATGTACACTCAATTGAGAGCAAAGACATATTTGTATACATAGGAGCATTAGGATGAACTTTCATCTGCAAGTACTACCAGGGTAACTTTTTACATTATCTCTTTACTAAAGGAATTTAGATTCCTTTGGTTACTATTGTACACTCAATTAAGAATAAAGATGTAGTTGCATACATAAGAGCATTAGGATATACCTTCATCTACTAAGTGCTAGTAGGGTAACCTTTATATAGCCTATCTCTTAACTATACATTATATACTACTTGTATAGGATTTTGATTTCTTATCAATCACTATTATATGGACAGGGTATGTACACTCAATTAAGAGCAAAGACATATTCACATACATAAGAGTGTTAGGACATACCTGTATTTACTAATCATCGTAATAAACCATGGTTAGATACTTTCCTATTTGTTATATTCTCCTTATGTTTCATACTGTTACTAATGTTCTTTGGAATTCCATATTATGAATCATGAATTATCACTTGGTTATATATGGTCACTCATGTTTAGCTGTATACTTTATAGAGTTCATAAGAACAGTGTTAGATGGAATGATATATAGGAGAAGGTTATATGGATAAATCAGGTTTTATAGAGACTGCTATAGAAGGGAGGTAGTGCTCTTCACAGTTGGTATAAAAGGAGAGAAATCTGCATGTATAATAAACCGTGGTCATGTGCTTTCCTACTTGTTGTATTCCCCTTATATTTCCTATTGTCAGTGATGTTCTTTGGAATTCCGCGTTATGAGTCATGAATTGTCACTCGGTCATGTATGGTCACTCATGTCTAGCTGTTTGCCTTGCGGAGTTCATGAGAACAGTGTTTAGATTGAATGACGTATAGAAAAGGGTCATGTGGATGAAACAGGTTTTATAGAGACTGCTCTAGAAGGGAGGCAGTGCTCTTGGTGATTGGTATAAAAGAGAAGGAAATCTCGTGGTCCTGTATTTCCTTTCTTCCTTCTTTACGCAGTATCTTAAGTATACACCTTAGGAATAAAGAGTTATTCCTACAAACCTTCAGCACATCATTGCCTCGCTCAATGCATACCTCTTGAGTCCTCTACAGAGTTGTGTATCTTCTTCCATCCTGATTTACCCCAAAACCCTGATATAGACTGCGCACCAGTTGTATCACTGAAGGAGTTGTCCTTTACAGCATGGTCCTGTATTTCTCTTCTTTTTTTCTTAGAAGGGAGGATGGTATAGTGGTAGGGCTATCCTAGTATCATTGTACAGTAATGTGTAATATCATGGGTTCAAATCCCACTCACCTCATTCTATACCATGAATTTCTAGTTAGTCATAAGTTTTATAGCATAAGTGAGTTTTCCCTGACTGTACAAGGTTACCTAATTACTGGTTTAGTCCTTGTAAGCAAATGTAACTGATGACCTCAATAGCTATATAAAGGGTTACCCTAACAGCACTTAGCAAGATCACTCCTATATATATGGCTATGTCTTTACAATTAAGTTTGTATACATACCCTACCCTTATAATATTGAACCAAGGGAGAAGCATATCCTTCTTTTCTTCTTACAGCAATACACAATGTCATAGGTTCAAATCAGGTGCACCTCATTCCATACCATGAATTTCTGGTTGGTTGCAGGTTTTATAGTATAAGTGAGTTTTCCCTGACTATGCAAGGTTATGTAATTACTAGTTCAGTCCTTGTAAGAGAATGTGACTGATGACCTCAATAGTTATATGAAGGGTTACCCTAACAGTATTTAGTGAGATCGCTCCTATTTATTTAGCCATATCTTTGTTATTAAGTTTGTGTACATACCCTACCTATATAATAGTGAACCAAAGGAGAAGTATGTCCTCTTCTTTTCTTCTTACTATATGAAGGGTTACCCTCATAGTACTTAGAGAGATCAGTCATATATATATGGCTATGTCCTGCAATTAAGTTTGTATATATACCCTACCTATACAATAGTGAACTAAGGGAGAAGCATATCCTCTTCTTTTCTTCTTAGCTATATGAAGGGTTACCCTAAAAGTGCTTAGTGAGATTGCTCCTATATATATGGCTATGTCTTTATAATTAAGTTTGTCTATATACCATACCCTTACAATAGTGAACTGAGGGAGAAGTATATCCTCTTCTTTTCTTCTTGCTTGATGAAGGGTTACCCTAATAGTGCTTAGCGAGATCGCTCATGTGTATATATATATGTCTGTAAATAAGTTTGTATACATGCCCTATCTATATAATAGTAAACTAAGGGAGAAGCATGTCCTCTTCTTATCTACTTATATGAGGATAATATAGTGTGTAACGGATCACCCTATGTGGTTCGTATATGACTCGGTAAAGATACCACAGGCATGCTTCCCAAATGCTACTGAGTAAACTCAGATATCTCAGCTAAATGAAAGCTCAACTGGAAGATATCGTTCCTATGACAAACAGGGTAGACTTCAAGTGCTGAAGACGAGGAAAGACAAATATATTCTTTAAGGCTCGAAGATAACTCAAAGGTGCTCACAATGGTGATCGCAGAGAAAACTAGGTAGTTATGTGCTAAAGAAGGAAGGAAGGAAAGAACACAAGACAAGAACAACCGCGCGCTTATATATCCCATCCTTTACCTGAGCTGACAAAGAGATGACAAAGGAAATAGAAACACAAAGAATTAAGACCCATTCTGAACCATCTCCTGATTCCTAATCTTGAAACCTGTAGAAGAGTCCGAAGAGGACAGGACGCGATTAGTATTCAATTTGACTATGATCGCCTATCACTCTCTTGGGCCTCACTCCTGATTAGTCATAGTCTCTCGCAATACAAGTCTGATCGCCCGATCATAACCTCATGGCTGACTAGGCTAATGTTGCGTCATGCCGCTATCTGATGATGTGCCCATGGGGCTAACTTCCCACACTTAGTCAAGGCTAATAGTAAAGCCACACCATGCCATGCCACACCATAAGGTCATGTGATAGAGGATCGTCTCCAGAGCGCTTAACACAATGGTGAAAGGGTAGAGATGGCATACTCACATGTTGACAATCTAAGCGTAACCTCCATCATAGCGCATCGTCTAGGTACCTTGACGCTGACCACTACCGGTGTTCATAACACTACACCCCTTATAATGCGTATGGTCCCCATGCGTATAGGAGTTAGATTTATGTCGATTCTTCTCTATCTCTGAGAGCAACTAAGACTAGAGGACAGTTTCCTGCAGCCCATAGGGGGAGATCATCCCAACTCAATGGAGCTTAAAGGGGACTCAGGATCATGCAATGGGTACAATGGTGCCGCCCTGCTGCATTAAAGGGAAACCAAATGTGGAGGAAAGAGCAACTATACATACCTCAATTCCTCCGTCTTCGCTTGCATGGTAGAGCCTCCTCTGACTCATTAGCTTGGTGTTCTGCCTCTGGATGGGCCTGTCGAAATGTTATAAGAGCATCGATAGTTTCCCCATTAACTCGCAGTGACTCCAAGGGTTTCTAACTCCCCTCATCCCACGAGTATCCTTCCCACAACACCAAATATTCCACCTACTTAGTTTTCCAGTTATTTCGGCCCTTAGCAATTTCCGAAACGAAGACGCAGTTTTTACCCTCCCTAATCTCAGGGGCAGGAGAAGGATGAATAGGGAATCGGTTCGACACGTAGTAGGGTTCCAACTTGGAAACATGGAAAACATGGTGGATCTTCCAAGAGAAGGGAAGCTTGAGTTTGTAGGCCCAAGGCCTGATGGGTTTGATTACCTTGAAGGGGCCTGCAAACTTGGTGTCTAGCTTGCAGGAAGGTCGGGACGGGGTGATATCATCTCGCTTGAGGAGGATGCGGTCTCCAGGCTGAAGTACCGGGAAGCCTTGGTGAGACTTGTCGTACCACGTAACCATCTTTTGCTGGGCTGAGAAAAGACGTTGCCGGATGGTGGTCCATTCTTGAGTTAAGGTCTCACTTCCCCGATAGGCGGAGACAGTTTAGACTGCATTGAGTGAATGGTGATATCCGAAATTGGCGAAAAAAGGGGACACCCTAGTGGAGGATGACTTGGTGTTGTTGTACACGAATTCTGCTAGGGCGAGAAAGAAAACCTAATTCGATTGCTCATAGTTGACGTATTCGTAGAGGTAGGCTTCCAGGACCTGATTCAGCTATTCAGTTTGACCATCTATCTAGGGGTGAGCAGCACTGCTCTTTGACAATCGGACCCTGAGATTTTCCATCACATGACCCCAAAAGGATTCGAACTTTGGGTCATGGTCAGAGACTATGTTGGCTGGCAGGCTATGATGTCTCTAAATCTCATGGACAAAGATGTTGGTGAGGTTTCTAGAGTCGACATTAGGGCTAAGAGGGATGAAGTGCACCATCTTGGAAAACCGATCAACGATCACCTACACTTGGGTGAAGCCGTCAGAAGGAGGGAGGTCCATCACCAAGTCCATGGAGATCGATTCCCATAGCCTATATGGTATCTCCAACAGAAGCAACTGCCCATAGGCCTTGTGTCGGTGGGCTTTATTCCATTGGCACTGGTCACATGTAGAGATATACTCAGCTATATCCTGCCTTCGATGTGGCCAGTAGAAGTCTCTGTTGATAAGATCAAAGGTCTTATCTCACAATAAGTGGCCTACCGTGGAGTGATCATGCCTGGACTTGAGAACCTCAGTGCGAAGAGATGGGGGTACATACCACAGACCATTCTACATCGGAAGGCCGTCATGAACACTGTAGGGTTCCTATCACGAGCTCAGAATGCGATGGCATTCAGGGTCAGCAGCAACGGCTTCTCTCAAGGCTTGATAAAAGCAAGGATTAAGCGAGGTGTACGACTTCTCAATCGCAGCAATATACTGTCATTTCTTGAGAAAAAGAAGACTGAGCTCAGGTGCCCCCTCCGTAGGGACGTGGTCCCCACCTCTGCTCAAAGCATCAGCCGCATCATTGGACTTACCTAGCCGATACACTATCTGGAAATCGATGGTGCCTAACTGCTCCATCTACCAGGCCTGTCTCCTGGAGAGGAGCTGAGTGGTCATAAAGTACTCCAGGTTCTTATGGTCGGTCACCACCAGCACTGGATGAGCCGTTCCATCACACCAACGTCTCTATTGCATGTAAAGGCAGTCGAACACTGCAAGCATTTCCTTATCATAGATCTCATAGTTCCACTCAGCTAGTTCAAGTTTACGAGAGAGGAAGGCGAATGGGCAAATATAGCCATCAGGAAACTGGTGCGACAGTACGCCCCCAAGGGCAAAGTCACTGCCATCGGTTTAGGCTTGAAGGGGGGTGTGAGAATCGTGATAGACAAGGATAGGCACAGAGGTGAATAGGGCCTTGAGGGTGTTAAAGGCAGATTGCTGCTGAGACCCCCAGGTCCAGGGCTGGTCTTGCTTGGTGAGGTTTGTCAGGGGTGTCGCGATCTTCAAAAATCCTTGGATGAAGACCCTATAAAAGTTTGCGAGACCCAGAAAGGACCGAACATCATGAACCGTAGTGGGAGTAGGCTAATCTCGGACAGCTTGAATCCTATCGTCCGAAATGCTAATGCCCTTGTCAGAAATGATGAACCCAAGGAATTCCACCTCATGGACTGCCCAGACACACTTGGTGGGCTTGAGTGCCAGCTTGTATTTGTCAAGGCGCTTGAGAACTTCATGCACAAGGTGGTCGTGTTCTTCCTTGGTTGCAGCATAGATGAGGATGTCGTCCTGATAGATGAGGACACCCAAATCGAGAAGGTCATGAAAGATCGTGTTCATCATTTCCTGGAAGATAGCTGGGGCATTGCAGAGACCAAACGGCATCATCAAAGACTCGTACTGGCCGTAACGAGTGCGAAAAGATGTTTTCCACTCGTCACCCTTGGCAATGCGAATGAGGTTATAGCCATTCTTGAGGTCGAGCTTGGTGAACCATTGAGCATTGCCAATGCAGTCTCTAAGTTCACCCATAAGGGGGAGAGGATAGCGGTTTTGAATAACAATTTTATTCAAACCCCGGTAGTTGACACAAAGGCGGAGGGAACCATCAGCCTTCTTCACGAACAGGATAGTAGTGCTTGCGGGAGACTTGGAGGGCCTTATCTTTCCCTCCTTTATCATTTGATCAAGGTACTCATACAGGGCCTGGAGCTCAGTCTCAGATAGATGGTAAAGCAGGCCCTAGGGAGGAGTCATTCCTTCCTTCAAATCATTTTGCAGTCCCATTCCCGATAGGGAGGGAGCGAAGAGGCAAGGAATTCAGAGAAGACAGCAGGATAGATCTGTTCCCACTTATCACCTTTAGAGGTCGAGGAGATGGAAGACCGCATGAAGAGCTTGGCAAAATTGCCCACTGGAGCTCATGTCATGGTGGCACACCAACCATGGACAACTCCTTCATTGACTGGGGTGTCCACCCACCCAAGTAGTCCGCCACCGACAGCTTCGGAGTTGGCGTAGAAGTCATTATCCTTAATCAATTCAAATGCGGAGGCCATTTAGACAGAAGGAGTCATAAGATGGTTCCTGCATTTGGAGGAAGGGAATCCCACAAGAACAGCCCGGTTATAATCGACCTGTGGTTCATGATCTTCAAACCACTTAACAGGAAGGTATATATCCATGTCTGGAGGCATAGGGCCAACATTGAAATCAATGAGTTCGCGATGGTTGAGGACCTGCATCTGGAGCTTGGGAGTGTAATACCACTCCTGCTAACATGAACCATTATAGGCGAAGACGCTGACCGCCTGGGACCTTTTCTTCTTAGGGACAGGGAGTCGATCCGAGATGTAAGCGCCGGTCGCTCTGTTGTCCAACTTGGCTGTAGCTGTGATCATGTGTACTTACGGACCCTCAACAGAATGAGTTTTCTAGCACAGAGTGACTGGAACTATAACACACCTGCCCTAGGAAGGGTCTTCTTTAGAGGAAACGATGGTTGACATGATAGCGGTAGTAAATACGTTCCCTGATCTCTCCCAGGAAACTCATGGCCGGAGCTCGCTATACATCTTGTCCACAAGGAGGTTGTTCCAAACAGTGGGAGTTGGAAATGTGATAAGGCAAAACTGATAACTTGTGGGGGTGCAGTAAAGAATGGTGGTCTACTATACGGCCAGCGCATTTCGACCCGGTACAGGTCCTCCTCAGGCAGAACTTGCAAAGAAAAGGAAACACAACCTCTCATCAACGCCTCTATAAAAAGAAGGAAAATAATACATAAGGGTATCATAACAGTCATAAAGGACATTAGGTCATAACACATCACTCATGGGTATCATGAATTACATTAGCCTCATTGCTGGCAGGCCCACCCACCGAGAATGCAACAATGGTTGTGAACACCAGCTCCTTAGTAAGAAAAGTACAAGGAAATTTCAAACAATGGTCTTAAAGGAAATTTCGTGCAACAAATCCAATGCTTCAATCCAACTAGGACTTAAAGGAAATAGAGAACAAAGGAAAATGGAAGAGGTGGCATGGGATGCCACAGAGAAAAGGAAAGGGGCACTTACACCATGGGGATGTCATCCCCATCCCTCCAGTTATCCAGGAGATCGACCACTCGTGCAGCAGATATCTTTTGCTACTTGGAGGAGGAGTTCCCATCATCGTCTGCCTTACTCTTGGTTGAGGTAGATGCAATCTTGACCGCAGAGATGCAGAACTTCCTCGTTGAGTAGCAGTCCTTAACACTATAGTGTTTGGACAAGCAGTGCAGACAGGCCTTATTCTTCTTGGCCCACTCCTTCTCTTCCTCGGTGAATTGAGGAAGCTTCCCCTTATCCTGGGAAGAGGACCCCAAAGGACGCTTGTCCTGGGTCTTTCTTGGCTTAGTGGAAGGAGCAGACTGACTAGAGTTCTGCTTGGTCATTTGTCCCTTGTGGGACTCCTAGATAGCCACCTGGGCATCCTCCATCACCAGGCCCACTTGAACCATATGAGAGAGCCACTCCACTGCAGGGGTCTTGTAGGTCGTCTAGGCCACCATCGCCAGGTGGAGATCTTCCTTCAGGCCCCTCTCAACCTAGAATGTGAAGGACTCCTGGTCGCCTTGGATGACCTGGTTGAGAGCCTCCATGTGGGTGAGGTAGGAGAGGATGCCTTTGGTCTGTTTAGCGTTGATCATCTCCATTATGGCCTGGGGCTTGGTGGCAAATGCTCCGAAGTACGTTTTTAAGGCCTCGGTGAAGTCGTCCCAAATTGTGGTCACGCCAGGCTTCTTTGAGTTCACGTATCTCATTCTTGAAATCAATACATTTTCACGTCTATTGTTTTCCAACACCGTCGCGATAATTCATCTTTTTGGGCACCTGGATAAGGTTCGGTACACAGTACACCAAGAAGATCAACTATCAAGATGTCCTCCCGCTCCTCCACCCCCTTCTCCACCGCCCCCTCGTCCGCTGCCCAGCAAACGAAACAAGAAGCAGCCAGACTCTTTAAGGT
>JABYPW010001477.1:0-15170 GCA_016880775.1 Phymatotrichopsis omnivora
TCCCCAGAGACCGTGATCCCACTAGCATTCCCCCGGATGCTGTCCGACAGGTAGAAGCCCTCCGCAAAATCCAGGTCGACCTCGCAACCTCTGAGTTCGGGCAACTCCTGGGCTACAACACCACCGGTAATGGAGATCTCTTCACAGGAGCCGATGCAACTCATGCGGGGGCTATTAAGGCCTACACCGAAACAAACCTCATCGCCTTCTTTGCAAGAGACTTTCCCGCCCTCCAACAGTTGCTGGCTTCTATCCAGTCGACCCTCACCACCATTGCCAACACCCAGACGGACCTCGCTAGCTGAGTCGCCGCCCTGGAGTCGCGACCGCCCCCGACCGTAACTGAGACCCCAGCGCCCACCACTGAGGCCCCGCCCACCCCACCCAAAATCCTTGAGTCCCTCAAGGACATCCAAAAACAACAGAAAGCGACCGCGAAGGATCTCAGGAAACTTCGTTCGATCGCCACCACCTCCACCTCTATCCCCGCCCCACAACAAGCCCAAGACGCTCAGACTTGGGCCCAAGTCGTCTCCAAAAAGCAGAAGAAGAAAGGTGGCCCGGTCACTCAAAAGGACCTTCTCCCAACCACCCCCCTTCCACTCCCACAATACCCCACCCGCCGCGACCGAGAAATAATTGTCGATATCAAAGAACCATCGGCCTTCGGCGAGGATGCCCACATTCAGATTCGTGACCGAGTCAACTCGGCCCTTGACAAAGCCAAAGTACCCTCATTCCTGCGCATCCAGAGATGCCGTAACAACAGTCCCACCACCCTCGTCTTTACCACCATGGAGACAGTCACCGCCGCCGCCGTCCTTTCCTACCGGTCCATCATCGCGAAAGCTGTTAGCGAGTTTGCCGAAGTCAAAGGAATCAACCGCAACTACACATGGAAGAAGTATATGGTCCATGCCGTCCCCACTGCCACTGACCTCAACACTGTAGGACAAATGTCCCGACTCCGTCAAGAGATCGAATGCTACAACTCCGGTTTTACCCTCGCTATGACCCCGCGCTGGCTCACGTCCAGCTCCAAAATCAACAAACAAAATCACAGCTCGCTCGTGATTACCATCATCGACAACAACAACGAGGCTCGCATTCTCAAAGGCCTCACTATCCTCAACAAAACCCGTCGCACCGTCAAGTACATCCCTTTCGGCGCCGACACCCAATGCTCCCGTTGCTCAAAGTTTGGACACCCGGTCCAGAACTGCCAGTCCCCTCCCTGCTGCCGCCTCTGGGCTGGCCCCCACACAATCTCTGAGCACACCTGCGGTGTCGCCGACTGCAAACAACTGAAAGGTTTCGCCTGCGAGAACACCGTTCTCCGATGCGCCAATTGCGCCGGCCCCCACAAAGCGAACGATCCGATCTGCATGACGATGATCCAGGCCAAACTCGCCGAGTCTAACAGGAAGGATAAGTCTACAACTATGGGCGGAGTCTAGTTTCACTTTCCCTACCTTATTCCTATTTTTCGCGATGTAACCAGTGTTTTTCTGATTCGGTAAAGTGTGGAGGAGTTTGCGCGTTTCTCTTTCTCTCTTTTCTTTTATTTTTCGCTCGGTCGCGTAGTCTGCGTAGGGGGTTTTTCTTTCGTTGCTTCAAGGTTCGCCTAGCGATTGTTTTTCCCGGTCGGCTTTTGTACGTAGTTGTCTGCGTCTTTTCTTTTCGGTACGAGTAGGTGTATTATTTCTTTTCGGGCAGTCAAGAGGAGGAACTTTCCGTAGACAGGCCATCCTATTAAGTTAGCGTAAAAGCCGTCCCACTGCGGGAAGAGTGTATTTAGTTTTAGTTAATAGGAAAAAAGTTTCGACGCTCTCTTGTCGGGGCGAGGATGGTCTAGTGGTATGGCTATCCTGGTGTCGTTGTGCGGTAATGGGCAATGTCGTGGGTTCAAATCCCGCTCGTCCCATTCCATACCACGAATTTCCGGTTGGTCGCGGGTTTTGTAGCGTAAGCGAGTTTTCCCCGACCGTGCCAGGTTGCCTAATTACTGGTTCAGTCCTTGTAAGCGAATGCGACCAATGATCACAATGGCCATATAAAGGGTTACCCTGACGGCGCTTAGCGAGGTATTGCTCCACCCCTACTTAGGCCATGCGATTAAGTTCGCACAGCAGCTGCCCGGTAGGTGAGTGTGTACGATGGAAAAGAGTTTCGACGCTCTCTTGTCGGCGTGAGGATGGTCTAGTGGTATGGCTGTCCTGGTGTCGTTGTGCGGTAACGTGCAATGTCGTGGGTTCAAATCCCGCTTGCGTCATTCCTTACCACGAATGTCCGGTCGGTGGCGGGTTTTGTAGCGTAAGCAAGTTTTCCCCGACCGTACAGGGTTGCCTAATTACTGGTTCAGTCCCTGTAAGCGAATGCGACCGATGACCACAATGGCCGTATGAAAGGTTACCCTGACGGCGCTTAGCGAAGTATCGCTCCACCTCTACTAATGCCATCCTATTAAGTTAGCGCAAAGCCGTCCGGTAGATGAGTGTGTACGATGGAAAATAGTTTCGACGCTCTCTTGTCGGGGCGAGGATGGTCTAGTGGTATGGCTATCCTGGTGTCACTGTGCGGTAATGCGCAACGTCGTGGGTTCAAATCCCGCTCACCCCATTCCATACCACGAATTTCCGGTTGGTCGCGGGTTTTGTAGCGTAAGCGAGTTTTCCCCGACCATGTAAGGTTGCCTAATTACTGGTTACAAGTTGCTAAGGATTGTCAGTTTCCAGAATTATATTTCTTTCTTTATAAGCTTTTAATCCACTTTACATCCTAGTCTTATAGCTTCTATCTCTCCATCGAAGACTTTTTGTTCCATTTCCTAAGCCTTGGCTGATTTTCATAATCTATTGGCTACTGAGATATGATACTAGTCTTATTCCCATCTATGATTTTGATCCTACCTAGGTGGCATCTGTGTATATTACCAGGTGGTCATCTTTATACTGTATTTATAAGGTTTTGAGTAATTCTCATTTTTCCTTAAACTCAGCTATTACTGGTAATACTTTTGTTGTGATTTGCCATACACTAATTGGTGGGGCTAGGGTTAAGTGTATGAAGGGCCTTGATCTGAGTTCATTTTTTATTATCTATAGCATTGTGTCTATCTATAGCCTTCTTGTCATACTCTAGAGTGACAGACATGTTTTGTATCTCTATACTAGGGTTCTTAGTAGTCTTGCCATATAGTTTAGTCTATCTAGTAGGTAAAGGAGCCTTTAGAAGTTTGTATGGTGATTCTCAATGGCTAGGACTCTGGCATCATAGTTTCACTGGTACCTCTTAATTTCGATTTCTGAGGTCACTTATCCTACTTCTTTGAGGCTCTTCTAGTTGTTTGTTATTTTGAACAAACTGCATACCTACTTTCCTGCTTAAACTACTCCTTTTTCTAGCATTTTGGTGGCTTTTTGCATAATCCGATTTGGGTAGAAGGTATGGGCTCCGTAAAAGAGCAATGGGTAGACTACTGCTGTGACTTGTCTTTTGGCCATGTGGATGCTAAGACCTTTTACCTTGTGTGGCCAATATCCTTAGGCAGAAGAGGGACAACTATGCCTAGCTTAGTCTATGCTGACAGTGCTCGATTTACCCTTTGTTTGGGTGTAGTATGACTCATAGCTTTCTGACCATGTCTTTGTACTTTACCATTTCTCCTTGGATGTTAATTTCTGGTCTGCTGTCTGGCTCTGCTCTGACATGTGGAAGTTTGTTTTATCCTAGGGAGAGAGAGAAGTAGCCTGTCTAACTTATTCCTAAAGCTTCCATTTTCCAATCCCTCGAACACTTCCACAGTCTCCTAGAAACCATTACTTGTATAAAGGAAACATATGTAATTTACATACATGTATATTCTGATATTTACTATGTGGTCTTTTGTCAGTTGTGCTATATATATGTTAAATATGAGTAGAGATATGGGGGAAACTTAGGGAATGTATAGGTTTATTTTTTCAGGTCTGACTGTATTCCTTTGGTGCTCAAAGTAAGCTTTCTTCAGCTTATGAAGGATCATATCCACCTGACTATGTATTCTAGATGTTTGCTTCTAATAGAATTTCAATTAACTTTTTCTTGTTGACCCTGTCAAATCATTTTTCTATGTCGAAAAAAAATATAGTTACCTTCTTTCCTTAGTTTTACTCCTATCTAGTATTGTATTTGAGTGTATTGATTGTGTTGGTGACTGACCTTCCTGGTAGGCAAATGAAATATTGGTTTGTTATCATGCCATTGCTGATAGTATGCTGTGACAGTTATAGTGTGATCATTTTTTGCAGGATTTTGGGTATTATGTTAATAAGGAATATGCACCTGTAGCTGTTAAGGTTGCTATACAATTCCTTTTTCAGCCTATATAGGGTGACTCATATGTTGTCCGTGAACTGTTATGGGTGTACTCCATACTGGATTAGTAGTTGTATGGCTTGGATTAATGTTCCTAGGGTTGTTTCTAAGAGGTGCTTCCATATGGTGTATCCTATTTAGTCTAGCCCTAGCTTGGTAGTGTGTAGGGTCTTTCTGATAGTGTATATAAGCTCCTCTTTCATGATCTCTTCTTGGGTGACCTTCAATGATTCTGGTCAGGGGAGGAATGGGTCGTATCTTTCAGGGAAGAAGTAGTTGATAAGAACTTGTGCTTTTTTGTTTCGTGTACTGGCATTGTTTAATAGTGGTAATGGGATATCTCTGGCTAGTCTTGGGTACTTTCAGGTGGCCCAGAGGTCTTTGTTATTGATTTCACTGAGGAACTTATTCTAGTGCTCTATTTCAGTTTCGTGGACTTTCTATTGGAATTCTCCCTTAGGATGTTAGTATTCGTCCTTCTATCCTTTTCATCTTTTCTTTCCTACTTAGGCCTTAAGTTTGCTTATTTCTTTGGTCCACCACAGTTTGCTTTTGCAGAAAATGTTGACAATTGGGAGGGCATTGTTTTCTTTTATCTTATATCGTAGTAAGTTTATTATTTTGTAGGTCCAGCTGTCTAGGTCTGTTAGGTCAAAAGTAGGGGCTTTATATCTTTGGCATTTTCTTCTATTTTTTCCCAATCTACTTCTTTGAAATTATACTATGTTGTTTCACTGTACATTCTTTAGTTAAAGCTGAAGGTAATAGCTATAACTTCATGGTCACTACCTGTTTGTGCTGAGTCAGTTTCTATGTGCCAGTTGTTGTCCCATTTGGATAATTGTAGGGATATACATGTTAGGTCTATTGTCATGTTCCTTTGATTGTGTTATCTTATTCTAGTTAGGGTTTTGGGTTTATTTATGAGGTGGTAGAGTATTTTGGAGGCTGCTTCTGCCAAAGGTTTAGCTCTTTGTGCTTCATATCCTATACATTGGTCCTACCAGGGATGGAGAAGGTTTATGTCTCCCTTGATGATGTTTCTATTTGTGGAAAAGATCCTGTCCAATGGTGTTTGTTCTATTTTTGGTGAAGGGGGTTTGTAGATATTTATCAGGTCAATATACTTTTCTTTGTTTTAGTATAGCCTTGTCACCATTACCACACCTTCTTTGGTCCACTCGGGGAAGGGCTTGAGTTTTCTGTATGCACTTATATATATGGCCACTCTGCACCTGGTCATATTACTGAGGTGGAAATGAGTATAACCTTGTAAGGTGAATGGTATGCTATTATATGTAGGTGGTTCTTGGACAGCCACCACATTTTGGGCGATAAAAGCGAGGGCCCAATCAATTCAATATTAGTTCCTCCCCCATTGCCCTAGAATAAATTGCTGAGTAGTAGCAGGGCTAATGAGTGTGACGGTGGTGGAGGCAACTAGTACTTGTCTCTAAGGGGTCTACTCGGGCACCAGTGAAGGCCAGCATATCTGGCACAACTTTTGAGGTTTAAGTACCCTGGTAGTTCTGAGAAAGGTAATCAACAGTTTAACCTGAGGTCGGCTTAAGCTAGTCCACGGACTCCTCAGCCTGTTGCCGTGTCTACCCGCGTATCTTTTGATATGCTCAGGAAATGACATTTGAACCTTGAAAGTCAGTTCACCTAAAACCCTAAAATGGGGTGCCTCTGAACCTATGTCATATGCTCTTAGTTGAGCGCGACGCCCCAGTTCTTGGCATCTAATTTGCTTTGGGAAGGTAAGGTAAGGACAGCCACCACATTTGAATTGTTTTGGATTACTGTTTACATAAGGGAGTGGGAGTTGGCTGGCAATTTCTGACAGTTGTGTTGTAGGATTTTAATGATAGGATGTAGGTCTAACCCCCACTGGATCTTTTCTTTTTTTTGTTCATCTACTTATACTTCTGGGTGAATTTCGATTTCCATACTGATTTAATCCATCTGTCCCTTCCTCTTTCCTTCCAGTTCTATAATGTACATATATTTTGCTGCATTCATTGTGTGGTATGTGGGGTCTATTACGCTGTAATTGCCCTTACAGTTGTTATAGATAGGGCCATAGTGCTCACATAGTCCCTGGAATTTGCATCGGGTGCATTTATGCTACTAAGTTTCATAGGGGGGGAAAAGTGCTTAGTCATAGAGCTTTCTGCAGATGTTGCAGCTTGGTTTGGTTTATTAATATGTGGCACTGATGTGTCCAAGTTTTTATCATTTGAAAGAGATGGTGTAGGGACTCTATCTCTAGGATTTAGCAATTTTGCATACTTTGTTGAATAGTACAACTTGTTTTCCTAGTTTTGGGACTTGGTCTTCTGTGAGCCTTGTGGCTACTCCTGTTAATGCTCCTTCAGATATGTTGATTGGTTTGTCTTCTACATCTTGAATGTATCTTGTAGCTGCGATTTCGACATCTACTACATAGAAAATTTCTTCAACTAATTTGTGAACTGGGATTTCTCATAGGGGTTAGGTAGGTGTAGAGTCGATGATGAGCTCTATGAACATGGTGGCTACTCTAAATCCTTTACTTTCTACTCCAGGGTTAGAGGTTTGTTTTGTTACGAAATTTATAGTATCGAGGTATGGGATGATTGTGATTACAACAAGGGTTGGGGAGGTGGTGGTAATTATTGTTGATTTGTGGTTCCTGTAGATAGTGAGACCTCTAAGCTTAGTTGGGTCATTTAGCTTAGCCAGGACCTTGACATATACTTCCCTGAGTTTTTCTAGGTCTACTTTGGTTACTGAGTAGTGGATAAAGCTGATTGTAGGTAAGTAGAGATCTCTTCTAGCAATAGGAAAGGATTTGGTTTTAAGTTTTGCCTAGTGTGTTTCCATGCCTTTGCATTTGTCTCTGGGTTTATGTATATTATGTGTTACTCCTTGGGCCTATGTGAGAGATGTGGGGGTTAGGTTTTTTCCGTTGCCTTGTCCATTATTTTTAGGTGCTAGTTTTGATAGCCCTTGTGCTGGGCTATCATATTGGGTAGTTTTTGGTGTTTTTTTGTTTTCAATATGGCTTCCCATGGTCACTGGGACTTGTTTGCTATTTGGTTCATTGCGTACATTAAGTACTGCTGGAGGGGTTGAGGATCTTAGGTTTTGTTAGTTGTCGGCAAGCTTGTTTACTGTCACTCTGAGGTATCTGATTTCACTTACCTAGGACTGAAGTTTGTTGTTCATTTCTTGTAGGATGTGGTCTTGTTCATATTTATCTTTGTGTATTATGTCTATTTTGTCGTATATGTGGTTGAGTATATGGGGTAATGAGGTAAACACCTTGGCGTTTACGAATACTATTTTGTCACTGTTGTCGATAAACTGCATGAAGGTTTTTTCTACGTTATCTGGCATTATGTTTGCTAGTTTATATCTGGGTATGTTAGGGATATGGGAGAATGATTCTCTGGGGACTTCTTTTTCCTTTCTTTTTCATTTGTCTATATTTTGTCATGTCATTCCGTCTGAGTCTCTGCTAGAGTTGTCATCATCAGGATGCATTGACCTATTAGAGAG
Organism: Phymatotrichopsis omnivora; assembly: GCA_016880775.1. NCBI lineage: Eukaryota > Fungi > Ascomycota > Pezizomycetes > Pezizales > Rhizinaceae > Phymatotrichopsis > Phymatotrichopsis omnivora. The sequence goes on from JABYPW010001477.1 coordinate 7,900, forward strand.
CTCCCTAGTTATGGTTGATAGGCACAGGGCTCTGATGCTAATGGGTATTTTGTATTTTTTGCCCTGTTATTGGTTGCTTTGGTGGTGTGTATCATTGGGAACTTCTAAAGAGTATTTCAAAGTTTTGCCATTAAGTGCTTTGTGGGGTATTACCTATATAGTCACTTAGTTACTTGATGACTTCTGCCATACTCTGGTGGGCTTCTTGTTGTGGGGTTGGGGTGTATTGTATTACATTGATGACCATGTCTATGGTCCTCTGGTGTATAGGGGTAGGGTTATAGGGGGAGAGTCTGATTATTGCTTCTATAGTACTATAATGTGCTTGGTTGTCCTTATATCCTTATAATAGGATGGTCATGTCCCTTCAGATGACGTTTGTGTCTAGGTAGTGGTGCGAACTGGTAGTGGGTATTTATCAGCTATCTAAATTTCTTGTACTTGTTCCATTATTCTATAGCCTTCATTCTCATTGCCTATATGCCCTAGGTCTTTATGGTGGAAAAAGTATCAGATTGCAAAGCTAGTGACTGGTATGACTGCAGTGTCTGGTTCTGATAGTATAGGTTATGAGGTTATGAGGTAGATTCTAATAGGTGCAGATATGATGACGGAATCAATTTCAGAGGGACTCTTTATAATTTGACTGTATGTGTTTTCTCCAGATGAGATTTCAATCAGGTTGTTTTGGGACATTTTGTGACCGTGAAGTTCTTAGCCAATTTCCAGCTCATCCTGTAAGCAGTGCTTCAACCTCTATATAAGGCCTAGCTCGTGAAGGGATAGCTATAAGGATTTAGGGATATTTATTTGTTGGCAGCTTTTGTACTATCATGAAGGTATGCGAGTTCTTTAAGATAGTTAAGGGGTAATGTTGGGGGGTGGGGGAGGTTTTAGGAAACTGAGAGGGCTGGAAAACAGAAGCAACAAGTCTCTATTATGATAATAGAAGTGACTATACTATTAATCCATTGGATATACTCTGTAGTGGGGTAGGACTATTTACAGACATAAGAGAATAGCTAAACTAAGGGGGCAATACATCACTAAGTGCCATCAGGGTAACCCTTTATATGGCCATTGAGGTCATTGGTCACATTTGCTTATAGGGACCAAATGAATAATTAGCAACCTTGTATAGTCAGGGAAAAGTAACCTACATTACAAATCCTGCAACCAACTGGAAATTTATGGTATGGAATATGGCAAGTGGGATTGGAACCCATGATATTATACAACAGAAGCGACCAATAACATTCCCTTAAAACCCTTTCTATCCAAAGAAATGAGTCATCAATGACAGAAGAGAATATATAAGAAATAGAACCTGAAAGAAACTATTAGAACCTCTATGACTTATTCTAATATCTTATCACATAATCATAGAATTCCTAGGAGTTATAATAGCATTGATCAGCATGGTCATGAGCAATATATCACTCATCTCAGGTGGATCATAATCACATGATACGTGTTTGGTAATCTTATTTGTCATACTGTCATATTGACTATATCCCTAAGTTACCCAACCTATCTGATGATGGGTTAGGACGTATATCAGAGGATTACATATTAGTCAAATTTTGACTTATCATGATAGAGCCAACACATTCTAATATTCAGAGGTAGAGCCTACGCATACAGGTAAGATTGAAGCTATATTGGTAGGGTATATGTACTGAAGGTGCTCAAGTAATATAACCTAATATCCTGCATAGGCTATAGTACTATGACTGTTACATACAATATTATTGTAGCAATTTGTCCATTGGGATAGGCCAGGAGGTGTAATGCCTAGTATGCTAATTGTTTCTATAGCTCAGTGACTTGTATCTTGAGCTTCTTGACCACCTACTAGTGTGCATTGTTTAGTGGATTTGTGTAGTCACTCTACATTTAGGTAAAGCTTGCCCTCTATTTCTAAATCTACTCAATTCCAGTGAGAAGGAGGTTAGCTATGGAGGGTTGTGAGACTTTGGACATTGTAGGGAGGGGATTATTGATATTCTACTGGATGACTATAGTGGCATATAAAATAGACACTACATTGTCCTATTGTTTCTAGAATTCTTCCTTAATCTTTTGAATGGCCTATCTCAAGGGCTATTCCTACAAAAATTCTCTCATCTAGTAGAGGCTTAAGATGTTGGCTGTAAACTATTCAACCACCATATTCTGGTACTTGTTGGCATAGGCTAACTATGAGGGTTAAGATTAATGGTAGCCTCCTTATGCATTGAGATATTGGAGGTAGAAGAGTATGTGGTATACACTGTGTGTAATAAAAAATTGGTCAGCTGAGTTCCCATAACAAGTGCAAGGGATGATGTATCAGGCATCAGGACTTTGGAAGAGGAAGCTACATTCTTCAAAGAATACAGTTTGATGAATAACACTATCTGCCACATAAACACTCAGTAAATATACCCTAGTAATTCTTCACAAATATTATTGAGTAAACTCAGATATGTCAGGTAAACAAATGCTTAACTGAAGAATATCTTTCCTACAAGTACAGGGTAGACTTCATATGTAATGAGAGAAAAAAGAATATACTCTTCAAGGCTTGAAGATTACTCAAAGGCTTTTATAATAGTGATTGTAGAGAATATAAGTAGATAGGTACTGAAGAAGGAACAAAAAAAGAAATGTACCGCAGTAAGATGGATACTTGAATACAACTAGCTTCACCTGAGATGACAAAGGGATGATACATGAAATAGAAACACAAAGAACTATTCTGCAATCTAGAGCACCATTTGCTTCCTAAACACTGAAACCTGTATAAGACTCTGGAAATGAAATAATGCAATTAGTACTAAATTTGACTATGATTACCTTATACCCTAATAAGCCTTACTCCCTTTTAGTACTAGTCTCTTACAATCCAAGTCTGATCACTTGATCATGACCTCATAGCTGACTAGACTAATTCATGTCATGCTAATATCCAATTATGTGATAACTATAGGGCAAACTTCCTATACCTAGTCCAGGATAATGGCAAATCTACACTATGCTAAGCTATACCACGAGGTTATGTAATACAGGATTGTCTCTACAGTCCTTTATAAAATAGTGAAGTAATAGAGATGGCATACTCACATGTTGATGATATAAGCAAAAACCTTTATTATAATGAATCATCGAGGTATGAAAGATATGACCACTACCAGTGTTCATAATAGGTATACAGGAGCAAACTTACTAAGTACTATCAGGGTAACCATTTATATGGTCATTGAGGTTATTAGTCACATTCCCTTACATAGACTAAACCAGTAATTAGGCAACCATACACCAACAGAGAAAACTCTCTTATGCTATAAAACCTATGACCAAGCAGGAAAGCTGGTATATTCTTACCCAAGTGAGCAGGATTTGAATCTATAACATTGTGCATTAGTACACAACCACAGCAAGACAGGTATCCCACTAGATTATCCTTGCCTTAAAAGAATAAAGTATAAGCTTTGCACTTCCTGCCAATCACTAATGTATAGATAGGGCATTGTACAAACTTAAGAAATGTTGTACCATGTAGATTTATCCTTCTTTTATAGTAACTGTTTAGAACACTGCCTCCATTGTAGAGTAGTCTCTCTAAACCCTGTTTTATCCACATGACCATTTTCTATATGTCATTCAATATAAATCCTTTTCCTCAAAACCTCCAGAAGGGAGAGAGTTAAATATGAGTTATATTGCATTAGTAAAGAACTATAGGAACAACAGGTACTAGTAGGAGAATATGACAAATAGGAAAGTATATCACCATAGTCCATCATACAACTCCAGTATTAGTGTTACAATAACCTTCTGCTGGCTGACATCCAGCACAAATTTCAGAATAGGACAGGAAAGAAATGCCTACCCAGACCCCTAGGAGTATGTCATAGTAAGCTAAGACTACGTACTTACCCCCCTTACCTAGAATATTCGGTCTTTGTTTTTTTTTTTCTTTCCTTTTTTTTCCCCATTCTTTTTTCTTTTGGTGCTTCCAGGGCATAGCCGCGTTTCTTCATTCCATTTATTCCTTGCCCTATTCCTGTACTTGAATTAAAAAGTATACTTTAGATTTCCCCCTCATGGGCTCTTTCTGTTTCTTTCTTCCTTCATTCAGTTCAGCTTTTCCTAACCGAATATAAACCTTCTCCTTTCCAGACTTTGCGCGTTCGTCGTATTTCAACAATTCTACACCACTACACCGCAGAAACCAACTCATCTGCATAAACAAGGCAACGGGGAAGCGTCAACACAACTTCGATGCACTTACAGAAAACATCGATATCATCTAACCCTTCTCTCGAATTTCAATATACGAGCGTCCGCAAGTCTGAGTTCTCTTATGGCTCGCATCGATAATAACCTTACAAAATTAATTATCCGCTGTTTGAATAACATTTCTGAGCTTTTTGGGTTCTTGTTTTTGTACTTCTGCTTGTGTATTTTTTGCTTTTAAGTTTCTCGAAAAATTTGAATTGGGAAATAAGCCTTGAATATGGCGTTGGTTTTTTTCTTGGATGTACTTGTTGCGGTTTCGCTTTCCGGATTACTCAACTTTATACATCATGGTCTGCAACTCGTGTTCTCGGTCGCCGGTATTCATTCCACGCCTTTCGCCCTTTCGGGGGTCTTCCTTTTCATTCTCCATTTCGGTAGGTCTTCTTTTATTCCAATGAAAGCTCTTTTCCCTTCCGCACGTACATGCTCATCCTTTTCAACACATCGACAATAGCCCGATTGAGATGGAAACTTATGAGCAAAGAGTATATCTCCTCCCGAAGACTCCTGGTTTATTTGCAACATTCTTTATTGTTTCCCCAAAGATCACGACCCAGGCATCCATCATTCTCAAACGAACCCCACCGCACCTCCCCTTTTTAAAAGAAGTAAAGGAAAAGAGAGGTGAGAAACAAAGAAAAAAAAAAAAAAAAAAACCCCCACCGTCGCTTCAATTTTGGATTCAAACGGTTCCAATTCAATGCAGATTACAATTAAAAGAGAAAGGGGGTATTTAGCCATCGTTATTGATACTTCCTTCCAGCCCCCCTACACGCGCCACACGCGCCACCCCCACGCCCCGTCCGTAGCTTCTCTAATCCTGCGGCCGTATGGGAGGCAGGTGATTTGACTATAGATCCAATTACCATTCATGTCCTTACATTCATGGATTAGTGGAGGCCCGTAACCGCAGCAAGAAAGGCAACGCAAAGGAAGCCAGTCAAGAACAAGCAAGCGCCTACGCCGAGCCCTATAACAAATCCACAACGCACAACCAAAAATGGAAGCGGGGAAAAAAGAATAAGAAAACCTTAGAACATATTGCTCCCCTCCCCATACTCCACCTCGATCCTCGACTGCTCGATCTGCTGCTTCGAAATGGTTACCTCATCGAACTAACGTAGTAACGGCCGTCGTGCTAGATCCCAGCCATCCGCAGTAACACCACCTCCGGGGAGAAAACCCTATACCGTCAGAGGAAGCATCAATATTTCACAAAATAAAACTTCAAATTTCGTCCCTTATCCTCCAACTGTACGTCTTTCCGTCTAGCAAACAACGGTTCCTCCAACTGTGCCCATCGACTTCAAATCAGCAACTCCAAACAAACTAGAAAACTACTATGGAGAGCGAGGCGAGGGAGAGGGAACAATACCGGCATCGTGAATAGCACTCCACCATTACCCTAATACGTCAATCTTCTCAGTTAACAAATCTTCCGCCTCGCGGATCAAAAACTTACGTGACTGTCGCTGTTTTCCCACCATCTCTTCTCGACCGATCCCCGTGAAGCGGTTTGCCCTGCCCGCAAGCCCTTCCTCTTCTTTTCCGCGGGTCTCGTTCAACAACGGCTCGGCACTCAATCTACGCCGGCATGATCCACAGTGAGGGGATACACGCCGTGATTCCGCAAGACGGGAACGCGAAGGGGCCGGATGTGGGAGACACGGTACATCGATGGGTTTTTTAGGCTGGCGTACGCACATCGGGGGCGATTGTAGGTGAAGAGGAACTGCAGCAGGCGCTACACCTGGCTGGGAGAGCTGGGAAGGCGTGGGCCGGAAGAGGGAAGCGTGAAGTTATTGCAAGTCTATAGGTAATTACACTATAGCCTCCCGTTGTTGTCAGTGGACCACGCCGGAAGAAGGCCCCGCCATGATTCTTGGAGCTGAGAATTACGTGGTTGTGTGTGTCCAACTCGAAATCATCCTCATCCTCCTCTTGCGAAAGTACGGTGAGTCGTCATCGTTTGGCAGAGGTAGGTGTGAGCTCTTGCTCTTCGTTGAATGGACTCAGGCGTTTGGTGCCTGGTTTCGGGTCAACAAACCTTTGCATCCCGCCTTTGAATATCATTTGTCGTCAGGGGGTTGCAATTGAAGGTGGAGGTGCGTTGGGAAGGTTAACTTTCTCCTTTTCCATTTCCTGCATCGTCAGTTATGGAGGTGGCTCTTGTTCCGACAACGCCCGTGGAGGAGACTGTGGGACAGGAGCGCGGGAAAGAGTATCCTTCGTCCTCCTGAGGTGGAAGAGTTGTGCCAACTACAGTTTATGTTTCAGGTCGGGGATGGGCCGAACAGGTGGTGGTCGTTGTAGCCGAGTTTTCAGTCTGGGGGAGTCAAGCCAACGCCACAACCAGCTATCTATTATAGACTTCCACCACGCCACCTGTGCACTTCAACCTTTCGATCAGGTCACTGAATTCAGCGGAAATACTCGAATACGTAAATGGTCACTGTTCCACTAGCTAGCAGAGACTGTCGCAATATCTGTTTCTTCTCTCACGGTGCGGCGTATTTCTAATTACTCTTCGATGAATTTTGGAAGGCTTTTACGGAGGCTAGCATGGTCATCTGCATAGTGGAAAGTGCCATGACAGCATTTGCGCCTTTATATATTCCCAATAATCGGCCGATTTTTACACGCGCACGCGCACTTCCCCAGTCAAATATCGCTGTCCTCTATAACTATCGGGGTCTTCCTCCTTCACGTTCCTACTACTTCTGCCATAGAGACTAGCTGGTGACAAGGCAGAGAGCCTTCCAATTGCGTTAAAATTTTCCCCTGATCTCCGACCGGCAACCACACGATCGTCATCTACATACCATTACTCACCAAATTCCAGGGCTTACAAGCCTACTGTTTCAGGAGATAGAAATCTGACCTGCTGAAAATTTGGGGTGGTTGGGTTAGTGATACCAAGGAGGGTCATAAAACTTGAGTGTAAACTATATCAAATATTTTTTTTTTTTTTTTTTTTTTTTTTTTTT
>JABYPW010001478.1:0-15166 GCA_016880775.1 Phymatotrichopsis omnivora
AGTTTTCCCCGACCGTGCAGGGTTGCCTAATTACTGGTTCAGTCCCTGTAAGCGAATGCGACCGATGATCACAATGGCCGTATGAAGGGTTACCCTGACGGCGCTTAGCGATGTATCGCTCCCTCTCTACTTAGGCCATCCGATTAAGTTCGCGCAGCAGCCGCCCGGTAGATGAGTGTGACCGATGGAAAAGAGTATAGACGCTCTCTTGTCGCGCGCAATGTCGTGGGTTCAAATCCCGCTCGTCCCATCCCATACCACGAATTACCGGTTGGTCGCGGGTTTTGTAGCGTAAGCGAGTTTTCCCCGACCGTGCAGGGTTGCCTAATTACTGGTTCAGTCCCTGTAAGCGAATGTGACCGATGATCACAATGGCCGTATGAAGGGTTACCCTGACGGCGCTTAGCGAAGTATCGCTCTACCTCTACTTAGGCCATCCGATTAAGTTCGCACAGCAGCCGCCAGGTAGATGAGTGTGACCAATGGAAAAGAGTTTCGACGCTCTCTTATCGCCGTCCTGCTGCGGGAAGAGTGTATTTAGTTTTTAAGTGGGAATAGAGTTTCGACGCTCTCTTTTCCGGGCGAGGATGGTCTAGTGGTATGGCTATCCTGGTGTCGTTGTGCGGTAACGCGCAATGTCGTAGGTTCAAATCACACTCGTCCCATCCCATACCACGAATTACTGGTTGGTCGCGGGTTTTGTAGCGTAAGCGAGTTTTCCCCGACCGTGCAGGGTTGCCTAATTACTGGTTCAGTCCCTGTAAGCGAATGTGACCGATGATCACAATGGCCATATGAAGGGTTACCCTGACGGCGCTTAGCGAAGTATCGCTCCACCTCTACTTAGGCCATCAGATTAAGTTCGTGCAGCAGCCGCCCGGTAGATGAGTGTGACCGATGGAAAAGAGTTTTGACGCTCTCTTGTCGCCGTATGAAAGGTTACCCTGACGGCGCTTAGCGAAGTATCGCTCCACCCCTACTTAGGCCATCCGATTAAGTTCGCGCAGCAGCCGCCCGGTAGGTGAGTGTGTACGATGGAAAACAGTTTCGACGCTCTCTTGTCCGCCGTATGAAGGGTTACCCTGACGGCGCTTAGCGATGTATCACTCCCTCTCTACTCAGGCCATCCGATTAAGTTCGCGCAAAGCCGCCCGGTAGAAGAGTGTGACTGATGGAAAAGAGTTTCGACGCTCTCTTGTCCGGTCACGTAGTCTACATAGGGGGTTTTTCTTTCGTTGTTTTAAGGTTCGCCTAGCGATTGTTTTTCCCCGGTCAGCTTTTGTACGTAGTTGTCTGCGTTTTCTTTTCGGCACGAGTAGGCAGAGGATTTCCTTTCGGTCAGTCAAGAGGGGGAACTTTCCGTAGTCAGGCCATCCTATTAAGTTAGCGCGTAAGCCGTCCCGCTACGGGAAGAGTGTATTTAGTTTTTAGTAATGGGAATAGAGTTTCGACGCTCTCTTGTCAGCGTGCACATGGCGAAAAAACTAGTAAGAGCAGTAGTATACCCGGCCCTGTACTACGGAGTGGACACCTTCCACCCAAACTTGATCACCGAAAAGGCACTCAGCATACTCGAAAAAGGATCAAGCCAGGCAGCAAAGTGGGCATGCGGAATGTTCAGAACCACCAACAACTGCAAGGCCATTCTAGAAGCAGGCCTGAACACCCCCGAAATCGAGATCTAAAGATACCAAAAGAACTATGGAGCAAGAATACTGGCCTTAGGGAAAGAGCACCCCATCTTCAGCAGAATCCCGCAAATGCCAGATAGGCCCAACAACAACCTGAGACCCCCAAGAACCCCCAAGTAGAACTGCCAAACCTTCTCGAGCACATGGTCAATGACAAGAATGCCCCAAATAGATGCCATGCTCTGGACCATCAGGGAAGAACTCGGAGAGAGACCCTTCGCCTTCAACAGACTGGCGCCCCTAATAAGCCCCTGGCCCATCAGCACCCATGGTAAACCCAAGCTAGCGAAATACAGAGAGAAAAAAGAACAACTCGAAACATTCCCAAGAGCGTTCGAAAACAACCACCTCGCCATCTTCACCGACGCGTCCCAAGTGGGAGATCAAAACCAAGTAGGAGTAGGACTTGTCGCATACCTAGGCAGCAAGGAGATCACGCGCTTCAACAAAGGACAAGGACTAGGCCTCCAAGTTTTCGACGGCGAACTAGAAGCAATCAGGATAGCGTTCGAGACCACAGCAAACCTAAAAAAGAAACACCCAGAGATCATCAGGCTCACCATACTAAGCGACTCCCAAGCTGCGCTCCAGGCAGCTCAGAACCCCTACCCTTTGAACACCCAAAACATCGCAGCGGAAATCTTCCGAAAGAACACAGAACTCATGGAAGCCGGCATCGAAGCCAACATGGACTGGGTCCCGGCGCACAGCGGCATCAGAGGAAACGAAGAAGCAGATCAGGAAGCGAAGAAAGCCTCACAGCTCCCCCCGGTAACAAAGTCGGCAAGAAACAAAAAAGTTGTAACCAGGAGTACCATCAAAAGGCGAATCCGGACCACAATCAAAGCTAGCATGACACGGCTCACAAACAAAGAAGAACCCTACACAGACAAGTACGACCATCTTCCACGGTACGCGGTGACGAGAGCCTATCAGTTTCGGACCGGACATGTGTAAATCCCCAACTTCAAACCATGGGACCGACACCACAACATCTGCCTCTGCGGAGCGCCGCAGTCAGTAAATCACTTCCTCCGGGAATGCCCATCCCCCGCAAGCCCGAAAAACCAAATACCACCTGAAGCGAGAGTCAAAGAAATACTGTACGAGAAACCGGATGATTGGAAAAAGCTCACCGACAAAGGCCTGGGAAGACCGCCAAGTAAGATCGGACCGCCGGAGCCCCTACAAGTAATCGTTTAATAGTGAAGAGCATTAGGTAAAGGCTAAAAGAGGAGGGACTCAGGTTAGCACTTTAGCTAGAGGATGTAGAGAGAAGGAGTGGGTTTCGGGTTTTTTCTTTTCGGTTGTTTCGCTTTTTTCTTTTCTTTTCTTTTCTTCTTTCCTTATTTTTTAGCCATGTCGCTCCTTTTTCTTCCTTTCCTTTAGTCAGTCCATCCTATTAAGTTAGCGAAAAAGACGCCCCGCTGGAGGAAAGTGTATCTAGATAGTTAGTTAGCTAGTTGTCTAAAAATGGGAATAGAGTTTCGACGCTCTCTTGTCTTTCCTTCCTTTCTTCTCTAGCTTCGAGACTAGCTTCGAGTCTTAAGAATATATTTCACCTTATCTTTGCGACTTATTATCTTTCCATTCTCATCTCTAGTAGACGTAGGAAAACGCTTGTTTAGTTGAGAAGAATAAGTTGAGATATCTGAGTTCACTCAGTAATACTTATAGCTTCGTGCCTACTTGTGTTTTACCGAGGCATTCTACCTCACGAGATACGCACCGTTAACAGCAGCCTTGCTCGGTAGTTGGCTTGGTATCTCAGGATTTGGAGGTGTGCTGGCCAGACATTCGCTTCTGTTAGGGCTTTGTGGTTGCTGGTGCTCCTGAACATTCCACATGCCCATTTGGTTGCCGCTGCTATTGCGCTGTTGAGGGTTTTGTGGGCTTTTTCTGTGACATTGTAGGGGTGGAAGGTGTCTGCCCCGTACAGTAGTGAGGGGAGCACTACTGCTCTTACGAGTTTCATGGCCATGGCAGGGTTTAGTCCTTTTCCTCCTGAGGACAGGCGGGAGATTCTTGCTGTGGCTGCCTGTGCGCTTTGGGTCCTGTACTGGCAATGCGCTAGTATGCTTTCTTTCTGATCGAGGATGATGCCTAGGTACTTGACTTTTTCCTGGTGTTTGAAGACCTTGCCTTGGATTTCGATGCTTGGTTTTACATCCTGCTGGCCTGGGCTGACGTGCTGTAACTCTGTTTTCCCTTCTGATAGTGATAGCTTTAGTTTTTCCAGTGTTCTCTGCAGATCACCCTTGCAGTGCTCTTCCAATTTTTTGACGTTTTCCTTGTAGCTTTCGCTCTCTGCCATGATACACAGGTCATCTACATACATGTATAGTTTTAACGCCCCGCTGTCTCTTGTCAGTTGTGCTACATATATATTGAAAAGGAGGGGGGAGATTGGGGATCCTTGTGGGACTCCTGTTTTTATCGATCTGAACGCTGATCTGGTTCCTCTGTCCAGGAAGGCTAGTTGTCGGTTTGCTAGGAAGGAGGCAACGCAGTGCCGTATGTATTTGGGGGTGCTGTTTTCTTCTAGTATTCGCAGAAGTTCGCGGATGTTGACCCGGTCGAAGCCTTTTTCGATGTCCATGAAGAGGAGGGTGACCTTTTTTCCTCTGTTTTTCGCATCCCTTATATCGTGTTTTAGGGCGTTTACTGCGTCTATTGTTGCTCGTCCTGGTAGGGCTCCGTATTGGTTTTTTGTTATCATTTGGTGGTCTATTGCGTGCTAGGACAGTCTTATCGCCATTATCTTTTCTAGGATTTTTGCGAGGGTGTCTATGAGGAAAATGCATCTGTATGCATTTGGGTCCGAGTAGATAGGTTTTTTGGGCTTTGGGATCGCTATGCCCAATGTTCTCTTAAAAATCGCTGGGTGGACTCCATGTTTTAACAAAGGGTTTAGGAGCTTTAGGAGGATGTTGTTGTTCGCTTCGTATAGGTTTTTCCAGAGGTTGTACTGTATTTCATCTAGTCCTGGTGCTATCGTGTGGGATGTGCTTTTAAGGGCGTACTTGATCTCTTCTGGTGAGATATCCTCTGTGTCTTTGGGGTTTTGTAAGGGGGGGAGCAGGGGATCCTCCACTTCTTCCGGGAAGTAGTGGTTTATTAGAGCTTGGGCTTTTTGGTCTGGTGTTTCTGCTCCGTTTATTGGCGGGAGGGGGTAGTCTCTGGCTGGTCTTGTGTACTTCAGCGCTGTCCAGAGGTCTTTGAGGTTGGCTTCTTGTAGGAACTTGTTCCAGTGGTCCTTTTTGGTGCTATGGACTAGTTTTCTGAATTCTTTTTTCCAGGCCAGGTATTCTTCTTGGGCTTTTTCGGAGTTCCTGTTCTTTTTGGCGACGTATCTGGCTATTGTCATTTTCTTCCTGGAGGCGTCCAGGTCTTTGTTCCACCATGCTTTGGACTTGCTGGTGATGGTTCTTATTGGCAGTGCTTTGTTCTTTTTTCCGTAGTTGACTAGGTCATTTTTGTTGCATTTAGGCATCTGGGTTGTTGGCGTTGAACGGAGTTGGCTCCCACTTTTTGAGGTTTTCTTTTACTTTGTCCCAGTCTGCCTTGGCGTAGTCTAGGGTGACCTTGTTGTGTTGTATGCCATTTGGTTTGGAGAGGGTGATCGCTATGACCTCGTGGTCGCTGTTCGTTTGGTGATCGTCTGGGCATATCTGCCAGTCGGCGTTCCATTCTGTTGCCATTGGTGATAGCAGTGCGAGGTCAATTGTGGTGTCTCTTTGGTTCTGTTTCGGGTTTCCGAGTCTTGTAGGCTGTTCTGGTTCGTTGAGTAGGTAGTATCCTTCGCTTGTGGCTTTTTCTACCATAGGTTCTGCTCTTTCAGTTTCATGCGAGTCTGTTGCTCCCCACCATGGGTGGTGGAGGTTAAGGTCTCCTAGGACTAGGTTTTTGTTGTTGGTGGAAATCTGGCTCCAGTTCTAGTCTTCTTTTTTGGTTGCTGGGGGGAGGTAGATGTTGGTTACATCTAGGTAGTTGTGTTTGGAGACGAATAGTCTAACGACCTGTTCGTCTCCTGCTCGGTTCCAGATTGGGAAAGGGTTTAGGGAACAGGTTTTGCTGATGTAGAGAGCTACTCTCGATCTTGTTGTGCTGCTGGGGTAGAAACGATAAAAACTGTTGTGCTACAAGGGGACATTGCTGAAGGTGGGTGGTTCTTGGACGGCGACCATGTTTGCCTTGTTGTTTACGGCAAGGTTCATTAGCGATTGGAAGTTGCTTTGGGACCTGTTGCAGTTGTGTTGTAAGATTTTAAAGACTGGATGTGGGTCTAATCCCCACTGTATTTTCTCTTCTTGTTTCGCCATTTATAATTCTGTGTGCATTTCAGTTTCCATATTGATCTGATCCATCCATGCTGCTCTTTTTCCTTCCAGCTCTCTGGTGTCGACATCTTTTGCTGCTTTCACATCAGGGCAGGACGGGTCGGTGGCCTTGTGTTCTCCTTTGCAGTTGCTGCAGATGAGCCCGTTGTGCTTGCACGGGCGGTTGAAGTTGCATAGCGGGCAGATGTGGTTTTTGGTATTGTGGTGAGGGAATGCTTTGTGCATGTTTCCGCAGATGTTGCATCCTTCTTTTTCTTCTTTGCACATGGCGCTGAAATGTCCGATTTTGAAGCATCGGTAGCATACTGGTGTTGGGTTTGCTCGTAGGGATTTCATAACTTTGCAAGTTCTGTTGAAGATGACCACTTGCTTTCCTAGTTTTGGGACCTGGTCTTCGGTGATGCGGACAGCTACGGCCGCAAAGGCTCCTCCTGACGGGTTGTTCTTCCTGTCCTGTTCATTGTTTAGGTACCTTGCTGCTGCTATTTCTACGTCTGCTACGTAGAAGAGTTCTTCTGCTAGTTTGTGGACCGGGATCTCTCCAAGTGGTGCTGTGGGGACCGAGTGAATTATGACTACAGTGAACATTGTTGCTACTCTGAAACCTTCTCTTTCGACTTCTGGGTTGGTGGTGATCTTTGTTACGTAGTTTAGGGTGTCGATGTATGGGACTAGGGTTCTGGCGATGAGTGTGGGGGGGTTGGTGATCACGATTGTCGATTTGTGATTGACTCTAACTGTGAGGTTCCTTAGTTCAGTAGGCGCTCCTTTTTCGGCTAAGGCTTTGATGTAGGCCTCCCTTAATTTCTCTGGGTTGGCTCTTGCTGGAACATGAAGCGACCAGGGGGGGGGGGGGAAATTCATTTTTATTTTATCTTTACGACCCTGCTAGGGGTCGTCGAAAGAACCTCCGCTTGCAGCTATGTCAAGCTATGACGGAGGTAGAAGACAGCCGACCTAATGTCGGTAGCGTAGCCTACGGTTTACAAGATAAAATACATGTTTGTTCCCGAATCCTCCTCGCTTACACGCAATAAACTAAAGAAGAAACAGGGCGGAAAGGAAAGAGCGGTGGGGGAAAGTAAAACTCAAAAAGAATACGTGACCGGCACAAAAGCGACCACCCAGTACGTCAAAACAGCGGAAGAACTTTAAGCGAAAAGGAAAAAGAAAAGCCTGGGGAACCCCTTTCCCATCTCCAGTGAGGCGAACATTACAACAACCAGAAGGAATCGGGGTAAAAGCAAAGAGCACTAACCAAAGAAAAAGGAAAGAGAAGCAGACAAAGGAGAAACACAATTCAAACTCGCGAAAATCTTACACCAAGGGAACAACAAAAGCAGACAAATAAGATGAGATACTGAGGGGCCCTAAGTCTCCATTCCCTCTTCCATCACAGTACGCAGGTTCTCCACTCGCTTATTATTATCGGCCAAAGCTTTCAAATACACGGGGCAGAGGGGATCGTTGGCGGGGTAGGTGGCATCGCAATTGGCACACTTGAGTACCGTATGATCGCACTGTCGTCCGCGGCGTTTACACTCTGTGTTGCCACAGTACTATTCGAATATAGCATGGGGTCCAGCACAGAGGCGGTAGCGGGGGGAATATGTACACTTCAGCTGGTGATGACTGAAGCGGCAGCAGCAGGAACACTGGGTAGCCTTGGAAAAGGCAATGTAGGGGTCAGTCCGACGGTTTTTGTTGAGGATGGTCAGACCTTGAGAGATGCGGTAGTGGTTATTGTTCACCACAACAGTGATGACAATCGAGGATGCAGGTTTGCCAACAAGCTTGTCCTTCGAAGTGAGCCAGCGAGGGGTTTGGGCGAGGACAACTCCGTGGTTAAAGGTCTCGATCTCCTTTCGGATAAGCGACATGTGTTCGATCTCGGAGGTGTTCAGGACAACATGAAGCGACTTATCTTGTCCTCCCAACAACATGAAGTGACTTTTCTTTTATTCCCTATTTGTTTATTTTACATCCCATTTCCTCCAGCGGGGCGTTTACACTTAATTAAAAGCAAGAACATAACCGAAGAAAACAGGATGATCCTCCGCCTACTCGTACCGAAAAAGAAATAAACCGAACGCGAAAAAAAAAGAAGAAGAAAGAGAAAAAAGGAAAGGAAGAAGAAGAAAGAGAAAAAAGTCAAGGAAGAAGAAGAAAAACACCAAAAACAAATCCTTCGCTTAAGATTTCCGCCTCTTACTCGTCCATTCTTGGTCCTCCTCTTACAGTTATCACTATCTCCAGGGGGGTAGGGGTCGGCGGGCACGGGGGTCTTCCGAGTCCTTTTTCTACCAGCTTGGTCCAGAGGTAGGGGTTTTTGTATAAGATTTCAGTGGTCGTGTGCCCTTCTAACAGCCTTCTCCACCGGGCCAGGGTAGGGCAGTTGTGCAAATAATGCTCTATCGATTGGGGTTCGCTGCAGGTGCAGATGTTCTGCTCGGTTTAGTAGGGTAGCATGTTCGGGACGTATGCTCGGCCGGTTCGGAATTGGAAGGCCCGCGCCGCGGCGTATTTTTCAATTGTGGTGTACTGGTCTGGTTTCTTTGGGACTTTTCTTCCGGCATACTCTTCGAATTTTCTCCAGAGTCGCTGCTTGGTTTTGGATTGGATGACTGACCTGGTTACTGTCCTTTTCTTGGTGGTCCCTTTCTTGGGGTTTGCCTCAGGTTTTTGGGACTTAGCTTTGCCCATTTGGTCGGCTTTTTTGTTTCCGGCGATGCCCTTGTGTGCTGGTACCCATCTGAGTTCGTTTCCGATCTGGGCATTTTTTAGCGATGTGTTGATTTCGAAGATGGTTTTGGCCACGTGTTGGGTGGGACTTGGGTAGGGGTTGGCGGCTGCGGTGATGGCGGCTTGGCTATCTGTATAGATAACAACTGAGCTGGAGTGGAGCTTTTGGGAGAGGGTGTTGGCGAGCTTAAACGCTTCGGCTATTGCGTCTAGTTCTCCGTCGAATACGTGGACTCCTGATCCTAGGGTTTTTGATTTTCCACTGACTTGTCTGTCGTTTAGGTAGGCTACTACAGTGTTTCTAACTTGACTGGATTTTCCTACTTGCGAGGCGTCAGTGTAGAGGGTTAGCTGCCCCTGGGGGTGCTGCTTAGGATGCTCGGATATCGCCTTTTCTTTGCTCTTGAAGGGTTCGACTCTGGGGCGGCCCGTGCTTCATATTGGCCAGGGTCTCTGCTGTGGGGGGAGGCGGTATTTGCTCATCGTATTCATCATGATGTCTTCTTTTATGGTGTGAACCATCGCGTCGATTTGGAGCATTCTCTTTCGCGAGTGTTGTCCGACCGGTTCAACTTTCCAGGTGGGAGCTTTGGGGGACTTTGGTCGGGTTTTGTTTCTTTCTGGCATTGGGGGAAGCCTGTGGTAGTTGGGGTGCTCCGTTCCAATGGTGAGCATCCGGGCACCGTAGTTGCACTGATATCTTTGTATTTGTAGTTCGGCTGGCCAGACTCTGGATTCGACTAGGGCTTTTTGGTTGTTGGTGTTCCGGAACATGCCACATGCCCACTTTGCACTGGCCGAGATGCACCGGTCCAGGGTGTTGAGTGACTTTTGTGTGATGTTGTACAGGTGAAAGGTGTCGGCTCTGTACATAAGGCTGGGGACTACTACCGCTTTGACTAGTTTGAGCGCTATGGCTGGGTTCAGGCCTTTTCCTCCTGTCGAGAGCCTGGAGATGTTGTGTAGGGTAGCTTGTGCGCTTCTTACCCTGTGCTGGCAGTGGGGGAGGATGCTTTCGGTTTCGTGGAGCATGATGCCTAGGTATTTGACCGTTTGCTTGTGGTCGAACTTCTGGTCCATGATTTCGATACTCGGCAGGTCCTGTTCGCTTCCTAGGCTGATGTGCTGGAGCTCGGTTTTCCCCTCGGATAGTGATAGCTTCAGACTGTCTAGTCTGCCTTTCATTTGTTCCCTGAAGAAGAATTCCAGTTTTCTTGTGCTCTCTATATACGTCTCTCCTTTGGCCATGATACAGAGGTCATCTACATACATGTACATTTTTAGTGCCCCGCTGTCTCTTGTTAGCCTTTGAACGTAGATGTTAAATAGGAGGGGGGATATGGGAGATCCTTGCGGCACTCCTGTCTGGATTTTTCGGTAGGACGATTTTCCTCCTCTGTCTGAGAAAGCGAGCTGTCTGTTGGTGAGAAAGGAGGCTATCCTGTTCTTGATGTGCTCGGGTGTTCCTCCTTTGTCTAGGATCTCGATGAGCTCTGTTTTGTTGACCCGGTCAAAGCCTTTCTCCAGGTCGACAAAGAGTAGGGAGGCTTTCTTGCCCCTGTTCTTGGCATCTTGTATGTCGTGTTTGAGGGCGTTGACGGCGTCTATTGTTGATCATCCCAGGAGGGCTCCGTACTGGTTGTGGTTTATCATGTTGTTATCAATGGCGATTTGGGACAGGCGGAGAGCTACTTTTTTTTCGAGAATTTTGGCTAGAGTGTCTATCAGAAAGATGCACCTGTAGGCGTTGGGCGATTTGTAGTCTGGTTTCTTAGGCTTGGGCATGGCTATTCCAAGGGTTTTCTTGAAGCTTGCCGGGTGGACCCTGTGCACCAGGAGAGGGTTTAGTAGTTTGGGGATGACTTCTGGCAGGGTGCTGTGCAGGGATTTCCATAGGTTATACTGGATTTCGTCGGGCCCTGGGGCCGTGGTATTGGCCGTGTTCTTCAGGGCGTAGGCGACTTCTTCGGGGGTGATCTCTTCTTGGCAGTCGGAGGATTCTAGGGGGCGGACTGGTGGGTCGTTTGGTTCTTCGGGGAAGTAATGGTCGATTAGGGCCTGAGCTTTTTGGTCTGGGCTTTCCACCCTGTTTATTGGTAGTAGGGGGTAATCTCTGGTGGGTCTAGTGTACCTGAGCACAGTCCAGAGGTCTTTTAGGCTGACTTCTTTGAGGAAGTCGTTCCAGTGTGCTTTCTTGGTGTCGTATAGCAGCTTTTTATACGCTTTTTTCTTTTCCTTGTAATTTTGTTGTTTTGCTTCGCTGCTCTTATTGTTCCTGGTTTCGTATCGCACCTGGGCCATTTCTTTTCTTGCTGTGGTGAGCTCTTTGGTCCACCAGGCCTTAGCCTTATCTGTGATGGTACGCATGGGAAGAGCATTGTTGCTTTTCATAGTTTTTAGGAGGTGATCTTTGTTGGTTTCAAGGCAACCGTCTGGGTTCTGTAGGTTGAACTCTGTGAGCTCCCAGTTTTCGAGGTTGGTTTTGATTTTGTCCTAATCTGCCTTGGCGTAATCGAGGCAGACTCTTTTCTTGTTGGTGGTGCCTGTTTTTGAGAGTGTTATGGCTATGACCTCGTGGTCGCTGTTCGTTTGGCAGTCGTCGGGGCAGATCTGCCAGTCTGTCTGCCATTCTGTGGCCATGGGGGAGAGGAGGGCGAGGTCTATGGTGGTGTCTTGCTGGTCTTGGTTTGGGGATCCGATTCTTGTTGGGGTGTCTCAGTCGTTTAGGAGGTAGTATCCTTGTTTGCAGGCTTTGTCTACCATTGGTTCTGCTCTTTCCGTCTCGTGTCGGTTTGTGGCGCTCCACCAGGGATGGTGGAGGTTGAAGTCTCCTAGGACTAGGTTTTTGTTTAGGGTGAAAACCTCACTCCAGTCTTGGTCTTGTCTTCGAGTTGCGGGGGGGAGGTATAGGTTGGTGATATCAATGTAATTGTATTTGTTGAAGAAGATTCTGACTACCTGTTCGTCTCCTGCTTTGTTCCTGATGGGGAAGGGGTTGATTTTGGCGCTTTTGTTGACGTATAGGGCCACTCTCGATCGAGTAGTTTGGCTGGGGTAGAAGCGGTGAAAGCTTCTATGGGCTGGGGGGATGTTGCTAAATGTTGGTGGTTCTTGTATGGTGACGATGTTTGCTCGGTTGGCAACCGCTGTGTTCATTAAGGATTGGAAGTTTGCCTGTGATCGTTGGCAGTTGTGTTGTAGAATTTTAAGGACTGGATGTGGGTCGATTCCCCACGTTATCGTTTTTTCTTCGGTATCCATTTATAGTTCTTCCTCCATGTTGTTACTGATCTGTTCGATCCAATTTTCTCTTCTTTCTTTCATTTCTCTTGCGAAGTTGTCCAGGACTTCCAGTCTTTTGGGGCAGTTTCTGTCGGTTGCTTTGTGTTCTTGTCCACAGTTTGCGCAGCATAGGGGGAAGTGATCGCATGGCCCGAACATACCGCAACTGGGTTTGGTGCACTTGTGGTCTTTGGTCGAGTGCCATGGGAAGAGCTTTTGGTCGTGTTTGTTGCCGCATGCGCTGCAGTTTTTCCTTTCTTTTTTGTAAGCGGCGCTAGGGTGTCCGAATTTGAAGCATTTGTAGCATTGCGTTGTGGGGGTCATTCTCCAGGATGTAGCGACTTTGCACACTTTGTTGAAGATGGTGACTTGCTTGCCCAGGTTTGGGGCTTGTTCTTCTGGGATTCTGATGGCTACTGCCACGTAGGCTCCTTTGGAGTTGTTTTGGTAGTACGCTTCTTTAGGTTTGAGGTATCTTGCTGCTGAGATTTCTACATCAGCGACGTAGGATAGTTCGGTTCAGAGGTTGTGGACAGGGATTTCTCCTAGAGGGGCTGTAGGGACTGAGTGTAGAATGAGCTCTACCATAGACGCTGCCACTCTGAATCCTTCTCTTTCGAGGTTTGGGTTGGTGGTTGCTTTTCTGACGAAGTTGAAGTCGTTGGTGTACTTAACGAGGCTGTTGGCTTGGATGTGGGGGGGGGTCGTGATTATGATGGTCGACTGGTGGTTTACACGGACTGAGATGTTTCTGAGTTCGATGGGGGCATCTTTCTCTTTGAGTACTCTGATGTACTCTTCTCTTAGTTTTTCGGGGTTGGCATTTGCGGTGGTCGGTGTGACTATCTCGGGGAGGGGGGAGTGCAACTCTCTTCTTTGGACTGGGTAGGTTTTTCTTTCTCCCCTGGGTTTCAGTTGTCCTGGGGCTTTTTCTCCTTCTTGTCGGGGGTTGGCCGCTGGGGTATTAGCTGCGGCTATTTGGGCCCAGTTTGGTCTTGAGACTTCTTCTGCTGTATTGTCTGTGGTCTGGGTGGGATTTGGTGATTCATTTTTCTTTGGTGGGGGGCGGTTTCTTGAGAGCGGGAGGGCCGGGGGGGTGGGCTTGGAGGGTCTGGGCTGTTGGACGTTGGGCTGACCCTGGGGTTTTGGGTTTGCAGAGTTGGTGGTCGTGGAAGGGCGGGGGGCGATTGACTTTCTGAACTGGGCGAGCTCTCCTCCTTGAATTGTCATTTGGTTTTTTAGTTCCAGGATGGTTCTTTTGAGGGCGGAGTTTTCGTCGTGCATGATGTCCAATTTTCTCCAGATATGGTTGAGGGCGGTTCCCACAGCTACAAAGGCTTCTCCGGTCTTGACTTATGCATTGTTTTCATCGTCGTCGTCGATGAGATATTGGAATGTTTTGCCTTGTCTGTCTGTCATCATTCTGGCTAGGGAGTATCGGTCAGTTTGGGGGATTGGGGATAGGGTGGGCCTTGGGGTTTGGATCATTTTTCTTTTTCCTTTTTCCTCAAGGGGGATCGCAGTGTGATTGGATTCTTCACTGGATTCGCTTCTTGCGTGCATCGATCTGTTTGATGCGATGGAGGTTCTGCGGGACCTTGGGTGGGCGAAGGTAGTGTAGGATTCGGTAGGGGATTGTTTTTTGAAGAGTTCTTCGATCGAGAGTTCTCTTTTCGTTCTGGGCAGTGCTTGATCATGCGGTTGCGATTGTGTGGGCTGGTATTCTGAAAACAGTTCCATGGCCTCTGCTATTCTCTGGTGGGGGGGGGGGGGTGGGAGACACGTGACTGATCTGGGTAAGGGGAGAGCCTGGGAGTGCGAATTCAAATTCTACTCTGTTAATGGGTTGGGCGAGCTCGGCGTTTTCTTAGTGGGCTTGTTCCATGATGGTGGTATGCCCCGTGGACTGGGTGTTCGTAGGGGTGGCTTGGGAGTCTCTAAGCGAGAGTGGGTTTTGTTCGGCGAACTGGATTCTTTCGACTTCAGCTTCTGTGAGCCTGTAGTCTTCACTCCAGCTGTGGATATTGGGGTCTTGTTGTATGACAACAGGGTTGGAGGGGTTGGGGGTGGGGGTTATGGCAGAGTGCGCCTCGCTGGCGGTGCTTAGAGAGGAGGGGGCAGAGGATTCGGAGCTGGAGATGATGATGGGGTTGTTTTAGGACACTTTGGGTTTTTCCGACCTTGTCGATAGTATCCTATTTTCAGCGCAGCCTGTGAGCGGTGCTCCAACCTCTATCTGAGGGCCAGGCGGTGATGGGATAGGTATGTTCAGGCATGGGAATGTTGGGGTTGTTTTTGTTGACTATCGTGAAGGTAGGTGAAAGCTTCGAAATAGCCGAGGGTGGAATGTAAAGGGGGGGAAGAGGGAACTGAGAGGCCTGGACAACTTGAAGCGACGTTTCTTTTATTCCCGTTTTAGTTATTTTACATCCCATAGACCCGGTGGGGCGCATACACTCAACTAAGAGCAAGAACATAACCGAGACTACAGGATGATCCTCCGCCTACTCGTACCGGGAACCCAAAAGAAAAAAGGAAAGAAACGAGAAAAACGCAGACGACTACGTACAAAAGCCAATCGGGGAAAAATAATCACTAGGCGAACCTTGAAACAATGAAAGAAAAACCCCCTACGCAGACTACGCAACCGAGCGAAAAATAAAAGAGAAGAGAGAAAGAGAAACGCGCAAACTCCTCCGCACTTTACCGAAGCAGGAAAACACTAGTTGCATCGCAGGAAAGTGGAAAAACAAAGAGCGAAAGGGGAAACTAAACCCCTCCCATAGTGGTGGACTTGTCCTTTCTGTTCGACTCGGCAAGTTTGGCCTGGATTAAACAACTTGAAGCGACTTATCTTGTCCTCCCTCAGATCACTGATGTACGGACGGGGCGTCACACTCAATCAAGAGCATATGACATAGTCGCGTAACACAGGAGCGATCTCGCTAAGTGCCGTCAGGGTAACCCTTCATACAGCAACAACTTGAAGCGACTTATCTTGTCCTCCCTCGGATCACTGATGTACGGACGGGGCGTCGCACTCAATTAAGAGCATATGACATAGTCGCGTAACACAGGAGCGATCTCGCTAAGTGCCGTCAGGGTAACCCT
>JABYPW010001479.1:0-15161 GCA_016880775.1 Phymatotrichopsis omnivora
TGAAGAAACACTTGTCTAGTTGAGAAGAATAAGTTGAGATATCTGAGTACGCTCAGTAATACTTATAGCTTCGTGCCTACTTGTGTTTACTGTACTTTCTACCTCCTGAGATACGCACCGTTAACACCGCTCCTCCACCCCCTTCTTTACCGCCCCCTCCTTGTCAACCCAGTACATGTAACTGGAAGCAGCCAGATTAGTTAAGGTTCTTCAAGAGGCCTACTATTCCCCCTTTCTCAACAGCTTGCCGACACCACCTGGCTATATGCAGGTATCGACCAGCAAAAACATTGATATTTTGTACAAGGCCATATCCTTATATTTCCTAGTGAATACTGTACCAAAGATTACCGAGACCCTGGGCTCCTTGTTATATCTAACAAATGCCTAAAGTAATACCATCACCAACCTCATTGAAGATTACAATACCTAACTCGATCGCATTTCCACCCTCAAAGAAAACGTAAGCGAGATTTGGCAAACCTTGCGATCTGAAACCTCCAACAATGCTCTTAAGGAATCCCTAAAGAAAATCGAAAAAGTGACCAAGAAGACCTCTAAAAAGGTCAAAAAGATCGCAAAACTGAATGTCACCCCAAGTGTGCCCACTGCTAGCACCACAACACCCCCGCAACCACCACCCGAGGGAACTTGGGCGTAGGTGGTATCAAAATGCACCAAGAAAGCTGCAGCACCAGTACCCCCCCTACCTGCATAAGCCAGCAACCGATGCTATCCTGCTAATTATGACTGTGAAATAATCATCACCACTGCTTCTGAGATAAGCACTTTCGACCCAGTCAAGCTCAGGGCCGCAGTTAATGATACTCTTGTCGAAGCTACGGCCCCAGTAGCTCTCCGCATCGCCGTGGTTCGAAAGAACAATCAACGCTCCATTGTGCTCACCACTATTGAGGATGTTACTGCCTCAGCAATACTCAATTATCGCAACAAAATCGAAGCTACTATCAAGGAACAATCCCCTACAGCCTCTGTTCACAAGAACCACAGGTGGAAGAAGTACTTGGTGCATAATGTCTCCCACTCTCATACTGATGCACTTACAGAAGCCAATATGCTCTGCCAGGAAATCGAGCACTTCAATAAGGCCATCACCCTCGCACAAACTCCTCAGTAACTCCTCCGCAAAAGCGACCGAACTACAAAGTATGCATCCTTACTATTCATCACAGTTATTGACAATGATAACGAAAACTGCATCCTTCAAGAGCTCACAATCCTAACCCACAAATGATGTGTCGAAAGGTACATCCCCTTTAACTCTGCCACCTGTTGCACCAACTACCAGGTGTTTGGACACCATCAAGCTCGCTGCCGAAATCCTCCACGATGCAACATGTATGCAGACATACACCACACCTCGAAGCATACCTGCGGACATGACGAATGCAAGATCAGAAGACTCTGCGATGACACAGTCCTCAAGTATGCAAACTGCAAAGGTAAACATACTGTGTCGAATCCCTCGTGCCCGGCATTCATCCAAGCGAAAGTACTAGCTGCTGCCTGGAAAGAGGAGGCTGTTACTGTCAATATGGGTGGCATTTGATTTCCTTTACTTTTGTTTAAGATTTTTTCCTTTAACTTAAAAGGTTTAGGCAATTTGAGGAGGATTTTTTTGTTTCTCCAGTTTTTCACTTTGTTCTTTCTTCTTTCCTGTTCTTCGTAAGAGTCCGATAGCTAGTTGTTGTAAGGTTCACCTCCATAGAAACGTTGGAGAGGAGGGCTATTTCGTGGGACCATTTGTGGTGCTTTTTCTACTGTACTAGTATGACATCATGTACTTATTTCTTAGCTGTTTTTCTTTTATTCAGTTTTGTTGGGGGAGAACAGGTGATACGCTATAGTTGAGGACTGCATGCGGACGACCTAGGTAGCTATAGAAGAAGTACAGTAGTTACCGAACAGAATTGAATTATCATCATCATCATCATGTTCATGTTCTTGCCAGGCTCGTTTGGATCTTCAAACTACACCATAACTCTTAGTTCTCAGCTTTTAGTATCTTGCTTCCTCTCGTCACAACAATATCAAGACACAATAACAATCCCCCCCCCCCTCCTCTCTTCCTTCCCACAATATCTACAAGATTAGGTGAAAGCCTCTATCTAGACCCTCTCTGAGTTTGTCAGATACCCCCTTTGTGATGCAACTATGGCAGTGCTCAGAGAAGACCCTTCAAAGGACCGCATTCATTTCACTCGCAACACCGCAGTGGAAAAACTTGTGTTTTCGTCCCAGGTGGAATTCTTTTCTTGCATCCTGCCCATGCTCCTACAGTCTATTGGCAAGATCCAAGAAGCTGTTACCTCCTAGCACGTTAGCCAACAAGCTATCGAACAGCGCTTCGATGACCTTTAGGCCACCATCACCCGTTCTGTATCTGCCAATGCCTTAGCTAAGGCAGCCCCTACCCTCACCGACCAAGCTCTCTCTGTTTCCATCAAGAAGATACAGTCAGAGATAATAAAAACTGCTAAGGTAGTAAAGAAGCTTGCTTCCATACTGCCCACCCCGCCCCTGGTCCCTATAACTGTTCCCACTACTACCAAGAACACCTGGGCTCAGGTGCTTCAAAAGAATAAAGGTAAGGCTTCGGCTATACCGCCCACCCCTACTAACACTCCTCCCACTCCAAAGTATCCATCCAAGAGGGAGAGAGAAATCATCATTAACTTGGAGGGAGAGATTCCCTCCTTCAACCCTCTCACCCTACGTGACAATATCAATAGAGCGCTTGTTGACAAAAAGGCCCCCTCTGCCTACCGCATCCATTCCATCTACCAAGCAGGCCCCCGCAACATTTTCCTCTCTGTCATGGAGAACACTACCACCTAGCAAGTGCTAGCCTATAAAGCGACCGTCGAGGAAGCTGTCTACAAGCACTTCCCCAATACCACTGCCCTACGCTGAAACTTCCTGCACAAGAAGTACATCATGTACAATGTACTAACCCCTATCACCAACACCTCCGAGGTCGAGTGCATGACCAAGATCAGGAAAGAGATTGAGACGTACAACTACAGAGTCCTCCTCGCCCAAACCCTATCCTGGCTAGCGTATAAAGACAAGCTCGTCGGCAAGATTGCCTCCTGTTTAGTTATTACTGTCATTGTTAACAATAACCACTACCACATTTCTGAGGGACTGTCCATCCTTAACAAGGTGCACAGAACTGAACAATATCTCTCTTACTCCCACGCTACCCAGTGCATGCATTGCTACTGCTATGGCCACTACCAGCTCTAATGTACTTTCCCCCCACAGTACGGCCTTTGCGCCTTCCCCCATACCCTCTCTGAGCATTCCTATGGCAACACAGAGTGCAAACGCAAAGGGAGAGCATGTGACCACACGGTGTTTAAATGCGCCAACTGTCTCGCCCCTCACCCAGGCAACGATCCTGTCTGCCCCGATTACCTCTAAGCCTTGGCCTAAAGGAACCAAAGGGTAGACGACCTCCATGCTGCCGCTGCCAAGTCGATGGAATCCTAGATTCCCACCTCCGGACAGGTTTTCTTTTCTTTTTAAGGACAGTTATCTTAGTTCACTCAGTAACCATTTCTTTGTGTTGGGTTTCTTCTGGCTTTTCTTTTCTTATTTTCTTTTCTTGATATGATTTGTATATACTTGTACCTCATAGTCTATCAGTTGTTCTAAGGTTCGCCTGGCCAGAGAAGAGTAAGAGGGTCACTGCCGTTTCTTGTTTATTTTTCTCGCTTGCATGTTCTTCTACTTTTCCTACAATGGGGCATACCCGATTGCATGGTTAGATTGTGATTCTTTTTCCTTTGTTTTTTCATTTTTTCGGTTCAGTTTTGGGAGAACGGGTGATACTCCATAGTCGAGGGACTGCATACGGACAACCTGGGGAGCTATAGAAGAAGTAGAGTAGTTACTAAATTGAACTAAATAATCATCATCATCATCTTCATGTTCTTGCCAGGCCTCTCAAGACATTCTTTCTACCCCCTACATTCCTTTGAGTAGAAACTATCTCCAGTCCCAGCCTCAACTGGCTGAGAAGACTGCAACACAATACCAACCATATGCGAAGACAACAGGCGAATGCAACACACTACTTTCAAGTGAGATAACACGGTGTCCTGTAGGTCAAGCGATGGCCCGCTTGACTAGTTGAGAGTCCCCCTGCCAGCCCTGCGACTATACCATGTTCACCTAAGCGAGGTCTCATAATACCTCCCACACCCCATACTGCAACGCTCTCAGAGATCCTAGGAGGGTTACCCAGGCCCCCCAGAGCAATCGCACAAACCTCTAAGCAACCTTCATAGTCGTAACCAACACCCCCTCATCGCCCCTCTATGGTGACAATATAAAACTAACAAATGAAGTCAGGAACATCGAAACACACCTTTTCAAACCTCGCGACCGTACGTGCCCCCTCCTACAGGATGTCCAACTGTGAAAAACATACAACCCACAGATCACTACATCGCCAGCTTGCTTAGTGTATACAACCACACCCCCCGGCACCAACACAATACCTACAAGTTCCCATATCGCCTGGAACTAGTAGAGGAAGTTTTCGAGGTAGAGGAGACAGACTATACTTTCTTTTATCATGTAACTAGTCATTCACTTAGGCAAGGTATTTTGGGGAGGATTTCGGGTGATACTTTTTACTTTGTTTTTCCTTTGTTTTATTCCAGGGTGATACACCATAGTCTTGGACTACATGCAGACAGCCCTGTAGTTAGGTAAGTAAAGAGCTATTCTTGTAAGCTACAAAATAAAATGAAACATCATCATCATCATCTTCATGTTCTTGCCAGGCCTCTCAAGATATTCTTTCTACCCCCTATATTCCTTTGAGCAGAAACTATCTCCAGTCCTAGCCTTGGCTGGCTGAGAAGACTGGAACACAATACCGACCATGTGCGACAACAGTGGGCACACACCACACATTCCTTTCAAGTGAAAAAACACGGTGTCCTGTAGGTTGAGCGAAGGCCTGCTTGACTGGTTGAGAGTCCTCCTGCTGGCCCTGCAACTGTGCCATATTCGCCTAAGCAATGTCTCACGATACCTCCCAAACCCCTTACCACGACACTCTCAGAGATCCTATGAGAGGTACCCAGGGCCCTCAGAGTAATCGCGCAAACCTCTAAGCGACCTTCACAGTCACATCCAACACCCCCTCATCGCCCCTCTATGGTGACAATACGAGACTAACAAATGAAGTCGGGAATACCAAAACAAACCTTTTCAAACCTCACGACTATATGTACCCCCTCCTGCAGGACATTCAAATGTGATCAACACAAAACATACTGATCACTACCTCGTAGGCTTGCTTATCTCATACGACCATGCCTGCCGGCACGAATACAACACCTTCGAGTCACCTCATCACCTGGAACTAGTGGAGGAAGTTTTCTAGGTGGAGGAGACAGACAATACTTTCTTTAATCATATAAGTAGTCATTCGCTGTGCACAGGTATTTCAGGGAGGATTTCGGGTGATACTTTTTTTTTTTCCTTTGTTTTTCCTTTGTTTTATTTCCGGGTTATATTCCATAGTCTTAGACTGCATGCGGATGGCCCTGTAGTTATGTTAGTGAATTGCTAGTCTTATAAGCTACAAAACGAAATGAAACATCATCATCATCTTTATGTTCTTGCTATGTGAAGGGTTACCCTAATGGCGCTTAGCGAGATCGCTCCTGTATTACGCAACTATGTCATATGCTCTTAATTGAGTGCGACGCCCTATCTGTATATCAGTGACCATAGGAGGACAAGATAAGTCGCTTCATGTTCTTTCCTTTCCTTCTCTCTTCAGTCTATAGACTAGCTACGAGCGTTGAGAATATATTGGTTCTTACTCTCGAACTTTGCTTCTCTCTCTCTTTCTTAGAACCTAGGAAAGTGTATTTGTGGATCTAGACTTAGAACACATTGAGACATCTGAGTTTACTCAGTAATATGTTTCTCTATTGAGTGGCACTTGCACTTTACCAAGCTTTAACAACCTCGAAGACACCTGCCGTAATAGAGATAGTACCATAATTGAATATACTAAGATGATTATACTATAAGGTCAAGGCTTTTTCATTGTAGAAATTGCTGCAAAACCCAAAATTCTAAAATCTACCTCTTAGAATATATATGCTAAAGTCCAAAACTACTATCCTTGTAAAAGTTGAATCCTATACACTATGAATACCCCTAATTTATTAGCTGAGAAAAATGTAGGTAATAGTTAAGGAGATACATAGTATATATAGCTTTAATGTAATAGCTTAGCTAGTAATTCCTAGCCCTTCTCTGCATCCTTTAGAACCTTTCTATTGTTGTCAGTGTTCTGTGGAATTCTGGATTATGAATTATAAATTATCACTCAGTCATGTAGGGTTACTCATGTTTAGCAGTCTACCTTGCAAAGGTCATAAGAACAGTGTTTAGATTAAATGATGTATGGGAAAAGGTTTTGTGGACAAAATAGGTTTTACAGAGACTGCTCTAGAAGGGAGACAGTGCTCTTTATAGGTGGTATATAAGGAAAGGATGTTAGCAAGGTTCTGTATTTCTTTTCCTTTCTTCTTTATGCAGTATATTAAGCATACACCATAGGAATAAAAGACTATCCTACAAACCTTTAGTACACCATAGTCTTGCTCCATGCCTACCTATTGAGTCCTCCAAAGAGTTGTGTATCTTCTTCTATCCTGATTTACCCCTAAATCCTGATAAAGACTAAGGATTAGTTGTATCGCTGAAGGACTTGTCCTTTACACTATACTGTATCTTATAGAAATCACTATCAAAGGAGATATATGTGAGTTCAGGTGACATTGGATGTTATCCCCAGTCAACTGGAACTTCTAAGGAGGAACACCCTAGTTCACTATCGAGGAAATCACCAGGCTGCTACAAGGCAAGAACCTGCTTCCTCCAGAAGAACCCAAAGACCTTCAAGTCTCACCCTATAGAAGAGGAATTGCAGAGTCCATTCTAACCCAGAGGTCCAGGGTAGGGCAGCACTGAGAGCAGGATAACTAAAGGTATTTGCTGAGAGACTAGCAAAAGCTCAGCAAGTTTGGTGCAGTATCTGTAGTTGGAAAGTTAACCCTATCGACCACTACCTATGCTGCAAGACTATAAAGCAGTGGGAACTTGAGAAGGTAACTAGGCTATAGTGGTAAAAAGGGATTGTGATTTAGAAACTGTGACAGGCAAATCTATCAATTCTTCTGCAAAGACTATTGCTGTCATAAGCATTAGCATGACAGAACCTACTTCAACCACTGAGCCATAAGTGGTAATACTCACCCTAGCGGTTGTGCCTATAGTCAGATACTAACATTATCATGGCAAGTTTTCAGCTATATGAGGAATTGGAGGACACCACCCTCAAATTCCTTGAACATCTTATGAAATCTACGGTTAACAACCTTACAGCTGAAGTCACTATTCTCCCAGTCACAGCCAGTACACCAGGAAAGTGGAGATAGGATTATTCTCTATCTGTACAAGGATGATCTTGTTGTGCTACATCAGAATCACCCTGTCACCCTAGTCCAGCTTGACAAACTCAGAATTTTCCTACTTGCCATCATAGACCCTAGTACTGATGAGTTCCTAGTATCAAAAAGGTATAGGCATTAGTCAATGTCTACCAAGGAAAAGCTTCTAGACCCACATAAGGATCTAGAAGAGGCATACACTATCCCAGGCTAAGAGGAACTAAAGTTCTTCTGAGATATCTACAACCTCAACATGGCCCAAGCAGTTGCATAGTACTAGAGGATCAGAGACTAGATCAGAGAACACTATAATTCTAGTGTTGACAAGGAATAAGAGGTCAAACTCCAGCTAAGGATTGATACTCTACAACAAGAACTAAAAGAAGAGCAACGACAAATATGGGAAATACCTAACCTTGTAAAGGTTAAAGACCCTGAAGCATTTGATGGAAAGAATTATACTTAACTAGACCTGTTTATCACCAGGTACATAGACACCTTTGAAGTTAATGAAGACAGGTTTGAGGATGAAGGCTACAATATCAAGTAGGCAGTATTGTTCCTGAAGGGACCAGCACTGAAGTAGTACATCACTAGAAGGCTACAGACCTCCAAGAATATAAAAGCACCTGAGGAAACATCATTAACCTTTGAAGAAGCCCTAAGGAAAGCATATAATAATCTAGATAAGGACAATACTACTTACCAGCAGTTGGAGAACCTCAGACAGAATGGAAATGTATCTGAGTATTATGCATACTTTGATGGTCTAGCATTCAATGCCAATCTACCTGAAGATGACAGGATGAAGATACTCCTGTTCAAGAAAGGACTGAAAGGAAAGGTCTATGAAGCCTTGGCCCTCTAGTCAGATCTCCTTAAGATATACTCTAAGTTTACACAACTGTATATTTAGTTGAAAAGTCAATGCAAGTTAATCCCAAAAAGGAAGAGAAACCTACTAACAAGTCCCAGGAGGAATAGCAGAACCCAAGCTTCAAGAAAAAGAATAGGTTCAGCAAATACCACCAGAAGGGACAATACTATGAAAGACAAAAAATCACTTAGGAAGAGAGGAATTGCCACAAAAACAAAGGTTTGTGTTTCAATTGTGGAAAAGAAAGACATTATACCAGGAACTGCCCAAAGACTGAAACCAGTAAGGAATAGAATACCACTAGTATGAAAGTGGCAACTGTTACAGTTTAGTCAGGAAACTCTAAGAGTTAGAACTAGATATTAGTCTAGCTCTAACGAAACCCTAGGGGAAAAGTCTTACCCAAAAAGCTGCTAGAACAGAAAAGTTGGAAATGTTTTCAGAAGGGAAACATTTGATAGTCCAAGCAATGTTGAATAACACTGTAAAGTGTTATGCCCTATTGGATACAGGGGTAACGAGTTTCAAATTTATGGATAATACATTTATGCAGAGAAATGGTTTCGCTATGTCAAAGTTAGAAACCCTAAGAACCTTGATAGTTGTCGATAGAAGATAAGCAAGTAGTGGAGAAATCACCAAGGTCACCAAAGTAGAAATCCAGGTTAGATCAAAGAAAGAACAAGTATTGTTCTACATCATGAAGTTAGCAGACTATACTATCCTGTTAGGGTTGCAGTGGCTACAATACCATCAAGTAGAGTTATATTTCAGAGGAAATCAGCTGACCTTCCTGAAAGAGGAGGGGAGAAGTGGAATCAATATTACTACCATTGGAGCAGTACCCTTTAAAAAAATGGCAACAAGGAAAGACAGTAAGCTATATGCTATTAGTGTTAGAGAATCTACTGAGGAAAGGGAGGTACCAGAAGCAAAACTGCTATAAAAGTTAGTACTAGAATAGTACTGTGGATATTTACATCTCTTTAACAAAGAGAAAGCAGATAGTTTACCACCACATTGAAAGGTTTATCACAAGATTCTACTGATTGAAGGAGGTGAACCACTATGGTTACCTACCTATACACTATCAGAGGTATAGCTGCAAGAGCTAAGGAATTACCTGAAAGAAAATTTAGCAAAAGGATTCATCCAGGAGTCACAGTCTCGAGCTGGCACACCTATATTATTTGTGGAAAAGAAAGAAAGATCACTCTGCTTATGTGTGGATTACTGAGGACTCAATAAAGTCACAGTCAAAAATCGCTATCCATTGCCATTAATCTAGGAAATGTTAGAATGGTTGAAAAAAGCAAATGTCTATACTAAGTTAGAGTTGAGACAGGCATATAATTCAGTCAGAATTGCAGAAGGTAAGAAATGGAAGACTGTATTCTACACCAGGTATGGCTATTATAAGTACAAGGTTATACCTTTTAGTCTCACAAATGCACCATCAACATTCTAAGCATTCATCAATAACATCCTAAAGGATTATGTAGATGTCTTCTATGTTGTATATCTGGATGATATATTGATATTTTCAAAAAACCTGGAGGAGTACATCAGCTATGTATGGACAGTTTTGGGAAAACTAGGGGAAAACAAAGTTAATTGCAAACCTGAGAAGTGCAAATTGTATGTCACAGAAATGGAATTCCTCAGATACATCATCTCCCTAGAAGGTATCACCATAGATAACAAGAATGTAGAAGTAGTACTAGGATAGGAAACACTGAAGTTAGTAAAGGATATTCAGATGGTTATAGGATTCACAAACTTCTACTGAAGGTTCATCAAAGGATACTTAAGAATAGTATCACTGATCACAAAGTTATTGAAAAAGGACTAAAAGTTCAAATAGATGAAGGAGGCAAGCACTGCTTTTATAAGTCTTAAAGAAGCTTTCACATCAGCACTAACCCTGATATACTTTGACCCTGAAAAACCAGTTACTATAGAAATGGATACATCTAATCATGTAGCAGTGGGCATCCTTCCCTAGAAGTTCTAGCATAAGGATGGAAAACAAGTTTTGCACCTAGTGGCATACTTCTCTAAGAAGTTTAACCCTGCATAATACTCCTACTCAATGTATGATAAGGAACTATTAGCAGTGGTCCTCACATTTTCAGAGTAGGAATGGCATATTGCATACTCGAAATTCTCAGTTTAAGTGATAACAGATCATAGAAACTTAGAATATTTCATGACCAAGTGGATGTTGAATCACTGACAAGTAAGGTTGTCCAAGTTCCTATCAAGGTTCAACTTCCAAATATGCTATCGACTAGGGAAATAGGGAGGAAAGCCTAATTCTCTGACTAGAAGATATGGAGATATTCTAAAGGAAGGGGCTAAACATCTTGCTTATCAGGAACAGATGATCATCCAACCCTGCCACTTAGACCTGGTATTACAAGTGAGCCCACAGCTACATATCCTCTAAGCAATAGTGGAAGTACAGAGAAATCAAGATTTTGAGGAGAAGATCAAAAGGTCTTATAACAAGGACCCTGCTACAAAGTCTATTCTGCAGGCTCTACAGAAGGGAGAAAAGTTTTCAAGATATGTAGAACTATCATACTATGTAGTCAAGGAAGGGTTGTGCGGTAACGCGTAATGTCATAGGTTTAAATCCCGCTCATGCCATTCCATACTACGAATTACTGGTTGGTCATGGGTTTTGTAGCGTAAGCAAGTTTTCCCTGACTGTGTAGGGTTGCTTAATTACTGGTTCAGTCCCTGTAAGCGAATGCGACCGATGACCACAATGGCTATATGAAGGGTTACCCTGATTACGCTTAGTGAGATAGCTCCTGTATTACGCGACTATATCATATGCTCTTAATTGAGTGCGACGCCCCGTCCATATATCAGTGAACTGAGCGAGGACAAGTAAAGTATTCAAGGAAGGGGGGTTATTGTATAATAATATAGTTAGTATCCCTGATGACCCAGACCTAAAACTAAAAGTACTCTCACAAAACTATCATCATATAACTGCTGGACACCTTAGAAGGGCCAAGATATATAAGTTGATAACAACGAACTATTTTTGGCCAGGATTAAGGAAGTTTATGAGCTGATATATCAGCCATTGTGAACAATGTATGAGGGTAGAGCCTGTTCGCTATGCACCTTTCGGCACTTCAAAACCCGTAGAAATACCTGAGAGACTGTGGAATTCAGAATCCATGGACTTTATAGTGGGATTATTAACAAGCAATAGATATCATGCAATCTTCGTATTATTGGATTGCCTGACCAAAATGGTGCACTACATCCCTATACAGGAAAAAGCAATAAGCAAAGATGTAACAACCCTGTACCTACATCATGTATAGAAACACTATAGGTTACATGAAGATATCACCTCCAACCATGGTACCCAATTTATTTCAGAATTCTGGAAGTCCCTATACTAGAATTTGAAAATCAAGAGCAATCTCAGCACAGCCTAGCACCTATAAACAAATAGTTAGATAGAAAAAATGAACTCAGTTATAGAACTGTATCTGAGGATATATTACCATTATTAGCTGGATGATTGGGCATCCCTGCTTCCTCTTACAGAGTTCAGCTACAATAACCAAGCGTTGGCAACTATGAAAGTTAGCCATTATATGTAAACTATGGATACCACCTACACTTTGCAATAGATATAGACCTTAGGAGAAGGTCAAACACCTCTAAAAGTGTCAAGCATCTCACTACCAGACTACAGGAAGTACATTACTTATGCAGGGCAGAAATCGCTTATGCACAAGCAAGCTAGAATGAAGCAGCAGATCAATCAAGGAAATTGGCACCTGTGATAAAAGTTGGAGAAAAGGTTTAGCTGAATGCTAGGAATCTATGCACTCAGAAGCCATCCAAGAAACTTGATAACAAAAAACTTGGTCTATTCAAAGTTCTAGCAAGAGTCAGAACTTGAGCATATAAACTCAAGCTTCCTCGCTTTGTGAAGATCTATCCAGTCTTTCACACCTCTCTACTATAACCAACAAGCAAACATGAACCAGTTCCAGGTCATCAAAATCCTCCACTTCCTCTAGTTGTCATTGAATAAGATTGAGAGTATAAAGATGAGAGTGTTCTCGACTCTAAATGCCGGCGAGGTGGCGCTCTTCACTACCTTGTCAAATAGGTCAGCTACTATAAGCGTACATATGAGCCTTGCCAGTAGCTCAAGTACTCCTACAAACTCATCGATGAGTTCTACCACTGCTTCCCCAACAAGCCTAAGGTATGATACATATGAGGAAATGACAGAGGTCTCCCCATCTCCTACCATGGTCATACATATTTTCAACCAGTATGGATGAGTTTACACCTCCCCTGAAGATAGTCCAGTGAAGGTAGAACCCCTTAAACACCCTCAAGCATTAGGTCTTATAACTGTTACAAACTAGAGTTAGGCACAGGTCTTGACCTAGGAAAAGCCATAGCCCTAGGAACTACTACTTTATAATCCCTGGCTATGCCTCACCCTAGACCAACAATAGCAGCAATGGGAGGAACAGGTCTTACTATGTTAACGGTGCGTATCTCAGGAGGTAGATTTGTATGGTAAACACAGGTAGGCACGAAGCTATAAGTATTACTGAGTAGACTCAGATATCTCAACTTATTCTTTTCAACTAAACAAGTGTTTCCTCACATCTACTAAGAGATTTGGAACGAAGATAATAAGTCGCAAAGATAAGGTGAAATATATTCTTAAGACTCGAAGCTAGTCTCGAAGCTAAGGAAGAAAGGAAGAAAAGACAAGAGAGTGTCTTATCTTGTCCTCCCTCGGATCACTGATGTACAGACGGGGCGTCGTACTCAATTAAGAGCATATGACATAGTCGTGTAACACAGGAGCGATCTCGCTAAGCGCTGTCAGGGTAACCCTTCATACAGCGACAAGAGAGTGTCGAAACTCTATTCCCAACGACAAGAGAGTGTCTTATATGATTTTCCCATTAAGTTATTTTACATCGCATACCCCCGGCGGGGCGGACAAGAGAGTGTCGAAACTGACAAGAGAGTGTCGAAACTCTATTCCCATTACTAAAAACTAAATACACTCTTCCCGCAGCGGGACGGCTTACGCGCTAACTTAATAGGATGGCCTGACTACGGAAAGTTCCCCCTCTTGACTGACCGAAAAGAAATCCTCCGCCTACCCGTACCGAAAAAGAAAAACGCAGACAACTACGTACAAAAGCCGACCGGGGAAAAACAATCGCTAGGCGAACCTTAAAACAACGAAAGAAAAACCCCCTACGTAGACTACGCGACCGAGCGGAAAATAAAAGAGAAGAGAGAAAGAGAAACGCGCAAACTCCTCCGCACTTTACCGAAGCAGAAAAACACTAGTTACACCGTGAAAGACAAGAACAAGGTAGGGAAAGAGAAACTAGACTCCACCCATAGTGGTGGACTTATCCTTCCTGTTAGACTCGGCGAGTTTGGCCTGGATCATCGTCATACAGATTGGATCGTTCGCTTTGTGGAGGCCGGCGCAGTTAGCGCATCAGAGAACGGTGTTCTCGCAGGCGAAACCTTTCGGTTGTTTGCAGTCGGCGACACCGCAGGTATGTTCGGAGATGGTGTGGGGGCCGGCGCAGAGGCGGCAGCAGGGAGGGGACTGACAGTTTTGGACCGGGTGTCCAAACTTCAAGCAGCGAGAGCACTGGGTATCGGCGCCGAAGGGGATGTACTTGACGGTGAGACGGGTTTTGTTGAGGATGGTGAGACCTTTGAGAATGCGAGCCTCATTGTTATTGTCGATGACAGTAATCACGAGCGAGCCGTGATTCTGTTTGTTGATTTTGGAGCTGGACGTCAGCCAGCGCGGGGTCATGGCGAGGGTAACACCGGAGTTGTAGCATTCGATCTCTTGACAGAGTCGGGACATCTGTCCTACAGTGTTGAGGTCAGTGGCAGTGGGAACGGCATGGACGATGTATTTCTTCCATGTGTGGTTGCGGTTAATTCCTTTGACTTCGGCAAACTCGCCAACAGCTTTTGTGATGACGGTTCGGTAGGAAAGGACGGCGGCGGCGGTGACTGTCTCCATGGTAGTGAGGACGAGGGTGGTGGGATTGTTGTTTCGGCATCTTTGGATGCGCAGGAACGAGGGTGCTTTGGCTTTGTCAAGGGCCGAGTTGACTCGGTCACGAATCTGGATGTGGGCGTCCTCGCCGAAGGCCGATGGTTCCTTGATATCGACAATTATTTCTCAGTCGCGGCGGGTGGGGTACTGTGGGAGCGGAAGGGGGGTGGTTGGGAGAAGGTCCTTTTGGGTGACCAGGCCACCTTTCTTCTTCTGTTTTTTGGAGACAACTTGGGCCCAGGTTTGGGCGTCTTGGGCTTGCTGTGGGGCGGGGATGGAGGTAGAGGTGGTGGCGATCGAACGAAGTTTCCTGAGATCTTTCGCGGTCGCTTTTTGTTGCTTCTGGATGTCCTTGAGGGACTCAAGGACTTCGGGTGGAGTGGGCGGGGCCTCAGTGGCGGGCACTGGGGTCTCGGTTGGGGGCGGGGGTGGTCGTGACTCCAGGGCGGCGACTCGGCTAGCGAGTTCCGTCTGGGTATTGACAATGGTGGTGAGGGGACAAGAGAGCGTCGAAACTCTTTTCCATCGGTCACACTCATCTACCGGGCGGCTGCTGCACGAACTTAATCGGATGGCCTAAGTAGAGGTGGAGTGATACTTCGCTAAGCGCCATCAGGGTAACCCTTCATACGGCAGGGATAAGAGAGCGTCGAAACTCTATTCCCAC
>JABYPW010001480.1:0-15158 GCA_016880775.1 Phymatotrichopsis omnivora
CAATCAAATATGTGTATTTGGTACGGCGGATGAAATTGTACCGCTGGATACTAGGTGAAGCATACCGGTAGCCTATAACGAAATCTATCGCTAACTTGCCATTCTTGGGGCTATCCGGAGAATGTTTGCAGAGTGATTCAGCCTCAGGAAATCTCGGTTTTTGCACATAAAGATCCGCCAAATTTCTCCACCGTTGTAATTGTTGCCAATGCTCCGCACCCCATAACCTCTGCCGGCAAATCAGGAGATGCTTAAATTTACAATTTCCATTCCTGAACCACATTCGGAGAAGATGCTCTGATAAAAGCTTCTCGTCGATTTGGCCTCTATCTGGATTTCCCGAATGCGGTCGTTGATCAACAAAAGCTACTGTTGAAGCCCGTAAGATCTTGAACAAGGGTTTCCAATTTCTTCTAACCATGAAGCGTCCAGATACCCGTTGTCTCAAAAACGTCAGCTTTCAATTAGGTCGGGAGCGTTGTTGCAGGTGGCCATAACAGTCTGCATAGTCGGTGGTCGATGAACATGCGGCTCAAACCTGAATCCAAACTTTTATCTCATATTGGAGTCTGCATTTTCCCTAAAGACTTGCACACAAGCGAGAAAGGGCATACATTGCGTTCCGAGAGTCGAGGTCATCCAATCACCTACGACGCCGGGTGGAGACTGAGTATTTCCACATCCCAACGGATTTACCCCAGCGCGACAAGTGTATTCACAAAGTATCCGTTACCAAATATACCTTTAGCATCGGCTTTAGATATAATATCGAAGACTTGAAGCCGCATGTGGAGTAAGGCTGCAAGACCGACAACTCCAAACGCCAGTCTTACAGCCTCTGCCATATCCGGTCGATTCTAGCGAAGCTTAGCAAAGAAGAACGGTTGCACTGGGGGCTGTTGACGTCTGATTCAGGCATGAGCAATTAGTGCCTGGGATAACCCTCGGAAGGGTGATAGTGGGAGAAAGAACACCCGCACTCTGTCCAACGGCGGTAAATTCTCTTGTCTTAGTTTAGTGTGTTTTCCCAGGTCAACCCGTAGCGTGTTCGGGATACGTTTGCGAGATGCCGACGACCGCTCAAGCCAGCCTCGCCGCCCATACTTATACGCTAGGCTGTGCATTGTCCAGAGCGCTCTGAACGATGCACAACCTAGCATATAAGCCTGGGCGCCGTGACAGACCTGGCGGTGTACATAGAATCGTCTCGGCTCTCCTAATAGTCGATCGCGATGAAGCGAGGTAGTTGACTCGACACTTCTGCAGCGGGGTGTGCACGAAAAAATTCGCAAAGAAGGAGGGCCTCGAGACGTTGAGGGGACAAATTTGTACTATACCTGCATGAACTTAGCGAGGATGAGTCAGCTTAGTGGCGCAGTTTCAGCATTTCTGTGGCTTGCGTAAGTACATGTACATATATAACTCACATCTTGGTTCCACTTCATATTCCCCCTGTCACGGTTAAAGCATATACATACATATTACGAGCAAATGGTGAAATATGAGTTGCGGCATTGCCGACTAACTAAACTCAAAGATTTTGCCCACCATTCCTCATTGTATGTTTTTCTCCTTAGTGCGCTAAAGCTTTACCTTTCGCTATCTGCTTTTTCCATGTGCTGGTATAAAATGAACCCCGGCTTGCAGCGGCGGAAGGATTCACGTTATTAGTTGGACTTGTTATGCACATGGACAAGTTTTAGATGTCGAAGGTATCGACAAAATGGTGCGATCAAACCTAAGGTTGTTGGAATTGTTGATACAGCGCCAGCAATTCGCGATCGCTTCACCGTATTTGAGACGGAGGTTTTGACGACATCCCCTGGATCACTCAGTATAGCTCTCCACACGGTTTAGCAAATTCCGTTAGCAGAGATCCCCAGGTCCGCAAACCTTCCTCGCCGCTCTACCGTCCGCCGTCACCCGTTCGCCCCGAACACCCCAGAATCCACCCCCCGGAGCCACAGTGCCAATGTGAAAAATGCTCTTTGAAGTAGAGAACAGGAAAAGATAGAATTCGCTACTCAACGGAACCATACGCGAAAGAGAAAACCAGACTACCCGTATACAAAGTAAGCTGCACACAAACGATCGACACCATGCTATCTAGGCATGACGGTCTGAACAAGAGTATAAGGGACTGGGATTTGCACGGAATACGTAGACAAACATGCCAAAACAGCCTGAAATGGTCGACAGAAAACCCGAGCATCCGAAGGCACTAAAAGAAATACACCGAAAACCCTAGGGAAACCACAAAAGCGTCACTCTCTATACTCGTGCCGAAAGATATGTATGTCATTATCGCACGTCCAACAGATGACATCCAAACGCGAACGAGGAAAGCGAGTTTGTCTGTGCGCCGATCCGAAAGTATAAATCATGAGCTATCATTCGATCCTTTGTACATTTTTCCTCCTTCGCATGAGCAAGTTATTTTTATTTGAAAGGTTGCATTGTTGTTATAAGTGTTGTTGGATTTTTTTTTTCCCCCTCTTTCCGTTACCGGTAGAAATACAGCCTTCTCCGTTGTGACGCTCGGCAGCAGGATATCCGAAAATGGCCGCAGCTTCTCACTTGCTGTTTTCAGACGGAGGCATCGGTCTTGACGTGTGTCGCTCGTCTAATTTGCAAGGCTAACGGTACGCTCATCATGGAATTTCCCGACAACCGTACTAGTACAACGTTTCAAAAGACTCTTTCATATGTGAATGCTACGGCTAATAAGATCCCAACATGCTACACGGTATCGAGGCAACCCTTCCCCCCCCCCTGCCAAAAAAAAAAAAAAAAAAAAAAAAAAAAAATAACTCTTAAAGTAAGCTTCTCGGCAAGTTTTGATTGAAACACCCCATATTTTTCATTCGTAAGCTTTCCCTCCTTTCACCTCTTTGGATATAAACTCTGAAAACGTATTCGGCCGAACTCCACCAGACACGGCGCGAAGCCGGTATCCGGCAGTGATAAGGCTGCCGAAAGAAGTAAGCTAATGCTCTACCTCTATCGATACATTACCACTAAGCCTCCTTTACTCCTATATGAATTGACTAAGGGGGCGGGAGGGCGAAAGCATAACCAGGAAAGTTCATTAAAATCGAATGTAGCCGCTGAAATTGTTGAAAACCAGGTTTTTTTTTTTTGTTTTTGTTTTTTTTGTTTTTTTTCTCTCTTACTTTTTCCTCTTTTTTTCCCTTCCAAATGGAAGGAATTGGAGTATAAGCAGGAATTGTTTCAAGGCCCCGCCTTTACTAGATAAAAAATGGCAACGTTTCTGTTTGATTATCTGTAACCCGATTTGTAAAACTTCATATTTGCACTCAAGGAATAATTTCTTAAAACTGCATACCTTGCTTTCGCACCGGCAACTACTTTTTTCTGCCCCCGAAAAAGGTTAAAGGTGTTCCTTCGTGTCATTTCATCTCACTCAAACCATATTAAAAATATTGCATTAATTTTTTTTTCCCGTATATTCGGTAGTCGAATGCATTGATTTTTAAAATACTAGCGGCAAGATTTCCACTCTCCGAAATACTACCCGGCTCTTTAGGGTCATTAGGAGAGGCTTTCAGGGCGCAGCGTCCATCGAGCCGAGAGAGTGACCACATGTCGCACCACCGAGCAAGCCGAGTGATTGAGCATGAAGTGCACTAACTTTTGTTGAATTTCCTTTGACGAAGAGAAATTTCGAAAAAATAAGCCTGATTAAAAAATTTTCAACAACGTGTTCACGCATATCTTAAAAATCACTTCTTTCTTATGTGAGTGATGTTTCCCGAAACAGCTCACCAAAAGGGATTTAAAACTGGCATATAAACCGCGGACGCCTGAAAAAGCAGCGCCATGGATTGATTGTTTATCTTTATTTTTACTTTTATATTTTTATTTTCCTTATTTGCTTTGCAGGGGGCATCTGCCAGCAATGACTTCCTGGAAAGGAGTTGCAATCTGCTAAGCCCCAAAGTAAGGCATTAGCTAACTACCACTCAAGTTTTCTCACCGCAAGTGCTGTTTCATTTCTTGAAATCCGAGTCTGCCCCTTCCAATGAATCACCGCACCCCGACGCCTTATTCAACTTGTTCATTAACCGTACATTATCCTTGAAGAAACTACCCGAAACAAACGGCTTTAGCTTCCTCCTTCATCGTCACCTCAAAGCTATCAATAAAACCAATCCATCCATCCATTGTCCAGCCGCAAAAAAAAAAAAAAAATTTACATAACAATTTCTGTGTAACCCTCGACATTCCGTATTGTGCTGTCGGAAAGGTGTAAATGTGGTCACATAGCAACGATAGCACATGCGTAACAATTCTTAGTGTACTAGTACACGTAATAAAATTCCTAATAGTAAAACTCGAGCCGTAGGTGAGGGGCGAGCATAGCTCGTTATTTTTACACGAAATGTCACCTACAGTACTAACAACGCAGATGAAGTGATAGGCGAGAAGGTGACAAAGAATCGAAGATTTGCAGTTCGACGAGGAGGATGCTAGTTGAAGCGCTCCGGTAGCCTACAATCACCAGGACGTTCCGGAAGTTGCCTCTAGCTTGCCATTCTTTGGGAAATACTTGTACATTGATTCAGCTTCGGGAAACCTCCATTTTTGTACACAAACATCGGTCGGTTTCTCTGCGCTCCGCAGTCCGTACCGGTGATCCAGGATATGCTTTAATGTGCGATTTCCTCCGTGCCCGTTGAAACACATTTGCAGAAGGTTCTCCGACAGATGCCTCCAGATCGATTCGACCTCTATCTGGATTTATGGAATGGGTCGTTGATCGGAAAGAGTTTATCAACCATTGTTGAAACCCCTAAAAAATCTTCTATTAGCGTTTCAAATTTCTTCTATACATGGGCGTTCGGGGTTCCCGTTGACCCGAAGATGCCGGCTTCCGTTTAGATCGAGAGCGTTGTCGCAAATGGCCATAACAATCTTCGAAGCCAGTTGTTGATGAACTTGCGGCTCAAATCTGAATGTAGGTTGCTGTTTCACGCAAGATTATATTATTTTCTTTACTTTTCTCGAACTTTCAAAGGCTTGTTTGAGACAAGCGAGGAACAGCATACACTGCGTTCCGGGTGACGGTATCATCCCCTTTGACACTCGGTGGAGTCGGAGTATTTCCACATTCGCACGGACTTCCCTCGATGCGATAGTCCCGGGCGTTCCACGTGTATTTCGCAAAGAATTCATTCTTTAGAAGAACTATATAAGTATTGCATATGGAGACGATAGTGAGGACGTGAAGGCAAGTGGAGAATAAGCCGGCGAGACCGACAACTCCTTATGCTAGTCCTACAACTTTAGCCATATGGCCGATCGAGCTTAGCGCAAGTTAGCATCGGAGAACAGTTGTGCTGGGCTGTTGACGTTTGCCGGGAATGACTCTCGGAATGTTGAACTAGGAGAAGGAATATCTGTGCGCTGTTAGAACGGTGGTACATCTATCTTGTTAAATTAAAATCTTCCCGTATCAACCGCCTTAACACAAACGTGTTTCGAGATACGTTTTTGAGATGCCCATGATCGTTCAAGTCGGCCTCGCCGCCCACACTTATATGCCAGTTTGTGCATTGTTTGAAAACACTCCAAACGATGCATAACCTGGCATATATGCCTAGGCGCCGAGTCAAACCTGACGATGTAGAACCCCGCTCCTAATGATAGCCGATTCCGATGAATCGAAGTAATTAAATCACCATTTCGGCGATGGAACGGGAACGAAAGCTCACAAAGACGTGTAACTGCTGGTATTGGAGGTGAAAGTAAGCATTTGGATGTGTTCAAGAGCTAGCCGGTGAGACGAATTTTTGTTATGGTACATGTACTTAGCGAGGGTGCGTTAGCTGGGAAGTTGTAGGAGAAAGATACGATACTTGATGAAACTCACTTCTGACAGCTTTACCGTGTACTGCGACCCCGGCAAAGCTTGGGCCTTTCAGCCCGATGCCTGCCGGCCTTAAAAACACTTTAACACTCCGTGGGCAGAGAATCATCTGAGAGGTTTGACGCGAAAGGAAGCAGATACTTTTCGCTCCAAGTAAGCATTTATAATCGACAGTTCCTACGGTGAACAGCTCGAATCTCTGCCAAGAACGACCAGCGATACTGAGTGGGCGTCCGCATTTAGGCCATAATTTCGTAGGGATCACAAAGCTCCTTTCATGCGGCAAGGAGTGTTCGGTTCCAGTCGGATTGGCTGATCAATAATAGGGATCATGCAGATCGACCTGCTATTAAGGGGCCTGCGACATATAGCATAACGAGAA
This sequence comes from Phymatotrichopsis omnivora, assembly GCA_016880775.1. Classification (NCBI taxonomy): domain Eukaryota; kingdom Fungi; phylum Ascomycota; class Pezizomycetes; order Pezizales; family Rhizinaceae; genus Phymatotrichopsis; species Phymatotrichopsis omnivora. The sequence goes on from JABYPW010001480.1 coordinate 6,273, forward strand.
GCTGTCGCCTGAGACGTTTGGGTCAGCATCTGAAACTGTTACAAACGACGGTGCGTAACTTGTCGCCGGAATATGCATTGAATAATTGCTCAACACGCGCTTACTCGAGTATGCTGAGAGTGAGTATTAACTTGGCGGAAGGCAGAACCGCACCTCCATTTAATAATATATTATCCGGCCATGTCCCAGTTGTAAAATGCAAAGGTGACTTAGAAGTTTGTTGGTGTTCTTGGGCGCAAGCTCAAACCTGGGAACAGGCGGCTGTGAACCGGCGGAATCCCAGAAGATTACTTACCGTTTTAATTGTGGTGAAAACGCAGCGCGAAGATCTGCACATGTAGAGTACACACACAGCCTCAGCGCAGGTGGGGGGCAGGTTACACTCTACTCATGTGGAGTAATGTAGATGTAGATGTATGTATGTATGTATGTATGTATGTATGTATGTATGTATGTATGTATGTATGTATGTATGTATGTATGTATGTATGTATGTATGTATGTACATGTACTTGGTACTCAGAGCAGAGTAATTGGTAACCCCGCTTCTATTCTTGGAACGGTAGCCAACACCATGTTAAGTAAACCGCGCTGCCGCCAGCGGAGGCAGTTGACTAAGTATTGCGTCGTCAGCCGCTGCAGCTCTTGATCCACACCATTTACCAGCGTGCCTCCCCAGCTCTTCTGTTCTCTTCTTCTGGTCGCACTCCATACACTACACTCCATCGACCCTCGGTATCCTTCTTCCGCCCATCTATTTGGAAGCATCGTTTTGAAGAAGTCTCTTGCTATCGCCATCGGAATTGCAAACCACCAGCAAACATAACGCAGCCATGCGTCTACTCGCACCAGCCTCGCTCTGTCTACTCCCGGCCCTCAGCTCCGCCTTCTTGTTGCCGCCGCCGAACCTGGAGCTGACAGCGGAGCAGCTCGAGCAGTTCGAGAAGTTTGGAGCGGAGGCCGAGAAGTCGGTTTGGAATCCGGCGGAAGTGAACACCAGACTATCCATCCAGAAGGGAACAGCGGTGGTCAGGACCAAGTGCATCGAGTGCGAGAAGCTGGCAGGAGAGGAGAGCGATCTTGTACGCTTTACTCCTTATCGCTTTGTGTTGCTGTGGCTGCACGTTGTGGGGAGAGAACAATGCTGACACATGATGTGGCTGTGACAGGTCTTCGAGATTGGCGTTCCCGACGACTCAAAGGTCCAGCTGACGATCAACGATGCGACAGTCTTCCCGGTTGATCACCTCCAGCGCCTTAAAGCTTTCCAGATTCCCCAAAGCACCTCCGACGAGGACTATGTTATCGCGAAAGAAGATGGCAACGTCCACACTGTCGCCCTCGGCTACGATCTCTCCGTTGAGGGACGTCCTGTCAACCACGAGAGCAACGAGCGCCCCATCATCGTTAATTTGAGGGTCTCTACCGTGGATGGACTCAACGTCGACGACAAGATTGACGATGTCCAAGTCATCCTTACGGAGAATATGGCTAGCAAGGAGTTGGAAATCCAGAAGTTTATTTTCGTATCTCCCGGAGACCCGATGAGGAAGGAAAACCCGCTTAAGGGATGCGACGGAATTGCATGTGTTTTGAGAAAGTTGATGCACGATATCAAGGGATTCGGAAGGGACAAATTGCGGAAATTTAGGCACGGATGCAAGGGGAGGAAGCACTCCAAAGGAGAGAATCAGCCCACCGATGCTATCCTCGCCGGTATGGACAAGCCGCATGGACACCATGGGAGTGACCACAAGCCTCACCGCCACCCCCACCACCACCACTTCCATCACGGTCACCGTCATGGCCATGGGCACCGTGGCTTCTTCGCAGGCCTTGTTCGTCAAATTCTTGTTCCCATCTTGGTCGGAGTAGGTGCTGGAATGGTCGTTGGTTTGGTTGGGTTGTTGATTGGACAAGTCGCCGCCGCCCTTTGGCTCAAGTTCCATAGGGTCGACCGCAACGCGGAACGTGATGTCGAGGACGAGTCTGCGAAGGGATTGTTGGCCAGCGACAATAACAAGGAATCCATGGATCTTGAGGCACCCCCGGCATATGTGCACGAGGGGATTGAGCCTGTCGAAAAGGAATAGATGTTGGGTAAACTGTGGTAGTGGTGTGGGATGGGTCTAAGGAAAATTGGTTGGGCGCTACGGATAGGGGCTGGTTTGCTATCGTTTTATGTATTTTTCCCCTTCGGGGCATTAGATGGAAATTGTTAGGCTTCGCTCTTTCAATTTTTTTTTTTTTTTTTTTCTTTTATTGTCCAGAAATCACGTTTTATTTTTATTTTTTTTATTTTGCTGTCAAACTTGACCGGCCTTGCTTGAGCCGTCATGAAACCGTCTCTTTCCTATCTCTTTGCTTTTTGGCTCGGGGGTTTTTTTTTTTTTGTTTTTTTTTTTTTCTTCAGATTGCCATAAGGGTACCATTCGTTCGGCGTGCTCAGGTTGGAAACCACATGCGTGTATGTGTCCTACAGATTGGAAAATAATTAAATTGCCGGATTATCCTTATCCCCACTCTTTCACATCCCGGAGCATAGACGTATGTGACGCCGGCATTTCGATGGAAAATGAGGCCATTTGCAAGGGAAGCGTGTATTTGGCTCCCGGTAGCGAGTCATTCACTATCGGTAGCGAGATAGGCGCACCCGGAGGAGGTGACGCGTCGACTGGGGGCCTCTGATGCGTTATGATCGGGGAGGTCGTGCGTGGAATTTGGCTGTTCTGTTTATTTATCTGTCTATTTATTTATTTGTTTATTTGTGTAAGTACGTAAGGAGAAGGGGGGAGAATAATACTCATTTCGGAAAATGGGCCAGCTGTCGCGCGCTTCCTGGGCGCCATGTTAGCTTTTCCAGCTTGTGGACTCTCGCCGTTCCCGGCGCATACGCGGCAAGTGCTCGAACCTCACCACCGGCGATCTATCGCAAAGATCTTCATCTCACTGATTTACTATAGAGTGCACTTGCATCGGTTGTACGTGCGCCGATGGAGCAAGAGGCGAAATCGTCGACGAATCACTCGGGATCATGGGTGAGCCCGCCGTCCTAGATTCCGGAGATACGTGTTTCAGTCATGAATTCGTGAGTGCGTCGCATGCCGGTGATGTCATCGACTGAGATCCTGGCTTTTTACGTACTTCCCGGAAGGTGAGTGATGGGGTATGAAGTGGAATTATGAGGTGGCTTTCTGGTGAAAGGGTGGCTACGGCCGCGGCTGGACCGAGGGTGCAGGCTGCTCGCGGAAGTGAGTTGTGAGTTTGTAGTAGAATGGCTGGCGTGGGAAATTGTTCCGACAGTGACGGCGGGTATAGTACGATGGAGTTGATGCTCCGCAATGTCGGGAGTTGTGGAAGTAAAGTGGAATTGTGTTGCACTATAATTTCATCATATGCTAAAGCGGAGAATCTGGTATAGTGGGAAATGAGTCATATATGCTTTTCCTACACTGAAGAGTTGAGATGCAGGGACTGATTCATTTCCAATGGAATCCTGCAGGGAAATGCATGCATTTCCGGAATTATTTTCGGTGCTAATGAGCGGGATGTTTCTGGTACACTGGTTTCGCACACTTCCCCGGGGTACATATTTCCCGACATGCCTTTTCGGTGTGCAGGATGAAGATGGACAAAAGTGTCGAGGTATACGTATGCGTGGAAGGCAAGCGATAACGGACAGATATTGGTTTCGGGATGGGACAAAGGCTTGCTATTCCATAGTTTTTATGTGCCGCAATTGTCCGCTGCTGCCACTGGCTTCCATACTGCTGTCTTGTAGATTGTCGCCTCTCCAATTTATGCTGGCCTTGATAAAGAGGATTAATCGCACAACAGCAACACCCACGTAACACATCTTCTGAATACTACTCCCTGTGTTTCGCTACGAACGTCCCAGGCCAGCTCGCCAAAGTCGCAAAGCCTCGGTTTTTGTCCTTCTTGCTCTTGACTTTATCTGAAGACCAGCCCCTGAAAATCTACGGTTTATCCATAGCAAGGAAAGAATTACGGCAACCGCCATATCCGGCACTTAAGGAGTGGGTCCACACTCCCGGGGTGGTAGATACTTGGTTCCGTCATGTCTGGGTTGGTATGTGAGGCTCGGTGACGGAGATATAGACTGTCAATGAGGAAGGCTCGGGATCAAGCATATGGAATTACTTATGGTTTAAAGCAGTCGATGCAGCGGTATTTCCAACTTCCCAAAAGCGCACGGGAATCCTTATGAATTCTGTTTTCGATGGGCCTGGAAGATATCCCCGGCCACAATATGTGAGCCATTCCCGAATGGTGCGGCGGAAAGAGAGGAAAATAGTACCCCGAATAATGGGTTTTATTGCGAGTGACATTTCGTGATGAAATGTAATTCCGGCTTTTTTTTTTTTTTTTTTTTTTAGTTTGAAAAAATACTTGAATGCCTTGAGAAAATGAATGACCTATTTAGATTGCTACGGTCCACACAATATTCAACACAAATTAATTATGCCATTATGGCGCACAGTTGTTTCGTATCCACCGACACCGAGCAACGCAAAAAATATAAATAAAAAAGAAAAACAATAAAAAGGATGTCCTGGACCTTTCTATGCAAACATACGTATGTGCGCAAGATGAGTATTGGCGAGCCATCGCGAAGGGACGTGGAGGAGATGAAGTTTCTGCGTAAGTTAGAGAAGAGCTTTGCAATTTATTTGGCTCTGGTAGGAAGGGGGGGGGCCATGGCATTTTATATAGTGGGGCGTGGCATGTTGATATTTTCACCTTTTTTTTCCCGGCATTGAAGTATTTTGCATCGTACCTCCCCCCAACTGTACATGTACCATCTCGGTTGACTATTCTTTTTTTTTTTTTTTTTTTTTTTTTTTTTCTTTTTTTTTTCTCGCTTTGTCTCATACTTTGCGTACGCCTACTGAAAACCTTTTCTTACCTTAACAGATTACTAATTCGATGACGGAAAGTCCGCAGCAGGGAGTTTATCTCCAAACGCATTACATCCGCCGAAACCCCTTACTTACCGGGGAGTGTAGACCCCTGACCACTGGCGCATGCATCCAGTCATCAATGCGCACACAATTCGACCTGACCGCGTCGACAATTGTCAAGAGCAAGGAGAATAACCGCACATCCGGTTAGTCCTTGGTTCCAGCAAACAGGAGCGTGGGGTTGGGGACCTAAACATAAGGTTGTTTTTGAGATACTTTCCGAAAGATACTCACCCTAGGAGAATGATAAAATTTAACGAGGTCATTAAGACAACGTTGATGGGTTGCTTGATGTTTATTCCATTCTCGCACACTTTACAGAAGACGTACGCTTAATCGAGATATACAAGTTGAAAGAACCAATAATAATTATCCGAAAATACCCTGCGCATAGTAAAGTAGCCTCAGCATTGTAATTTCCAGCCTCGTGACACATGAATGTTGTATCGTAGAAGCTTGTGCGCATCATGTCCAATCACTCGGCATTTTCAATGGTGGGCGACACGGGACGACCCTGGATTGGAGGCTAGATGCGGTAGCTGGTGGTGGTGGGTTCGGGATCCCGCAGCTCTCATCAGTGCACGAAGAGTTTTCCTGATGTTGATTACCCTTCTACAGATGGTGGGAGAGAGGAGATGTAGGCTTGTCGAACTCCTTATCTAATCTGTGTAGCAGACTTTCTTTGTCCATGTAAAGCGGGACTAAGCGGTGAAATAGGGAAAAACTCTTTAACTTGCATACCAGATGCAAGGAGTAGGTGACTTCACCGAATATTCTGGAGATCAAGTGCAAAATATTGTTTAAAAAAACATTGAGCTCGATTGACGTTATACCTTGGACACCTTCCCCATTGACTTCAGAATCTTATAGTCTTTTATAGGGCTAAAAAATTATTCACTATACATTTTCATATGTCAAGACATTCGGTTGAAATATTCCCGCGACAGGTTGAGCCATCCCTAGCAGGGGTTCGAGTGATAGACTATGGCGAGGTAGAAAAACATTTTGATTTTCCTCACAGGCAATAACGTTGTAGCTGAGGCCATAGCAAGGTCTGAGGCTTGTATATACCAGATTTTGAGTACAAATGCGAGTTTTTTTGCTAATCAATCAGGTGAAGTATAAAAGAAATCAATAGGAAACATGGATATTTGTATTCTACAAGAACAAAGTTCTAGAGACATTTGCCTTTATACCTTAATTCATTTATTTAAACCTTGCCTTCCAAATTTACGGCGGCTACCTTAGATTTTCAATCTCTATGCCGTATCGTAACAATATCTTTTTTCGCTCTTTAGCAAACAAAGACTGTTGAAGTTAGGGTAAAAAGGTTAGCGGTAAATCTTCACCAACGAAGGGTGGCGTATTCACATGCTTCTTGCATTAGCTTGGCCACTGAATAATGCCCCCTCATTGTCGCAATTTTTGCTGGTATCTCGCCATCATTATCATTCTGCTTGAAGTCCACATCTTTCCGCTGGAGTAGCAGCCGGACTATTGGCTCCTGCCCTTTACGTGCCGCTTCATGCAATGGCGTACACCCGTAATCGTTTTTGGAGTTCGGATTCGTATCCCGCCGCTTGAGGAGATGCTCCACCGCCGCTTCGTGCCCGGCCTGCACCGCAACGTGCAAAGGAGTATTGCCTGATTCGCCTTTGCAGTTCGGATCCGCATCTGCTCGTTGGAGAAGTAGCTTGATTATTGCATCTTGTCCTTCGCGCGCCGCATCGTAGAGCGGGGTTACGCCGTGACCGTCTTTGGAGTTCGGATTCGTATCTTGCCGCTTGAGGAGCTCCTCGACCGCCGCTTCGTGCCAGGCCTGCACCGCAACGTGTAAAGGAGTACTGCCGGATTCCCCTTTGGAGTTCGGATCCACATCTGCTCGCCGGAGAAATAGCTTGATTACTGCATCTTGCCCTTCGCGCGCCGCATCATGTAGTGGGGTTCCATCGTAGTTGTCTTTGGAGTTCGGATCGGCGTCTTCACGCGCGAGTAGGAGGTCGACCACTTCCTCGTGTCCTTCCCGTGCTGCGGCATGTAATGGGGTATCGCCATAGGTTTCGTCTTTGCAGTTTGGGTCTGCATCTTGTCGCATGAGTATCAGCTTGACCATCCCCTCCTGGCCTTTTTGGGCCGCGTCATATAATAGCGTACGTCCGTAACTGTCCTTGGAGTTTGGATCTATATCTTTCCGCTCAAGAAGCAGCATGACGATTGCCTCGTTCCCTGCTTGCGCCGCGACACGTAATGGGGTATTGCCGTAGGATTCTTCTTTGATGTTTGGGTCCAAGTCCTCCCGCTCGAGAAGCAGTTTCACTATTCCTTCATGACCTTTCTCCGCCGCGGCATGTAATGGGCTATTGCCGCCTCGGTCTTGGGAGTTTGGATCGACACCTCGCCGCGCGAGCATCAGCTTGACTATTTCCTCGTGCCCTTCATGCGCCGCGACATATAATGGAGTTGTGGAGCAGGGTTCGTCTTTGCAGTTCGGATCGACGTCTTCCCGCCCGAGAAGCAGCTTCACCGCCTCCGTATGCCCTTCCTGCGCTGCAGTATGCAACAGAGTAGAACCGGATAAATGGGCATGTTCTATCCAATTTTCGAGCGCATAGGTAGCTAGAGCATTGCCGTGTTGGCGATTCCCATTGACGCCGTCTTCCTTGCGGAGCAATGTAAGGCAAACCTCGGCAGCTGCGGTGTGAGCTTCACTGTGCGTGAATTTCTTCAGCAAAAATCCGGCCACGGAAACGTGAGCAAGCCGAAACACGCCATCTTCTTTGTCCACGACGACAAGGTGCTGGCAGAGGGCGAGGATGTCCGGAACTGCGAGACCGTCTGGATCGAACACCCCTGTCTTCCGCCTCGGTTCGATGAAGGCTATGTCAAGGATCTCTTCCGCAGTGAGTGGCCGTCGCGCGCACATGATAAACTTCAGCACTCTTTTCGCCAAATCGCATTTCTCCGGGCTATCGGAATCGATTCTGTCCCATACGACGGAATACGTGGCTTCCAAGCCCTTCGGTAGCGTTTTCAGCGCGCTTTTCATATCCGGTTCCGGTCCTCGGCGTGATAGGTTGTCAATCTGTAGACGAACCAATTGAAACCTGATTCGCATCCGAACGTGAAGCCCTTAGCGAACCCCCCCCTCGGATTGAACACCTCGGATTGAACACCTGCACCGGTAAGGGAGAAGAGCTTACATTCCGTCCGCTCCATCGATAAGCGTCCTTGCAACAACATGTTTCAAATCCGATGCGACGGATTGCGGGAACAATTTGTTCTCCGGGATACGTCGTTCAACCTCCGACCGGACAAATGATTCAATATCGCCGGAATTGTCGCTCGGCTGAGTGTAAACGTCCGCTTCGCTTATCAGGGCAGACGAAATGTCGTCGTCATGCTGGCTGGTGAAGAAAAGTTTGAGTCCGTCGGCGGATGAGCGCAGGCTCTTCAACGCTGCCACAAGTTGCATTCTATTGTCATTGCTGCATTCATCGAGCCCGTCGATAACAATGAAGGTTTGTTTGAATGCTTTTGACAACTGCAGAATCAATTCTTTGCTCTCGTCAAACCGTAAGCTTCCGGATTTGAATCCGTCCTCCATCCGTTTCTCGTAGATGGATACCACCGGTTCTGGCAGAGATCCTTCGGGCGCCATGAGGGATAATTGTTTGACGATAGATCGCATAATTGACGCCGGGTCTTGTCGCTTACTATCTCCGTACTTGCAGTGGAAGTATGCAAGAGCATCGTTCGTCGACCTTGTCTTCTCGATGGTATCAATAAAGAAGGAACTACGGGAATTAGCTCACCCTCACAATTCGAGTGCAGTAACGGGAGTACCCACGCGAGAGTCGTCTTTCCAGCACCGGCTAATTTCCACGTTCTGTGTTAGTCGCAACTT
>JABYPW010001481.1:0-15157 GCA_016880775.1 Phymatotrichopsis omnivora
GGAGATATATAACAAAATCCGTATCAATCGCAATATTGTCGTAGGAGAGGAAAAGGAAAAGGAAAAGGCAAAGGGGGAAAAAAATGGGGGAAAAAAAAAAAATAAAAAAAAAATAAAAAAAGCAACTCCCAATAAACCCTTAACATTATCGTTTGCTACATGACGCAATCTCAAAGGCTCTTCCGTTCGCTCCAAAGTTCGCTAGTCTCATGAAGTAGCGTATCGCTCCATGTTAACACTTAGAAATCTATGAATGCTTAATGCTTCTTATACTTGTCGTCGACTCTTCTTTTCTGTTCGGGATCGAGACTGTTCGTAACTCCAAGTAACGTTCTAGACACAGCCTCCGAGGTACCAATCATTGGCCGTAATAGGGCGATGGGCACCGCTTTAGCAACGGCTTGTGCAGCACCCTTGAATTTTGGTTAGCCACACAAATATTTCAAATTGATAGGGCAATTTAAAAAGGTAAACATACCTGAGCACTACCCTTTTCCTTAACTTCGTTAGGAACAGCCATAAGGGCATCCTTTGCAGATCCAAAATTCCGTCTCAAGCTCTCACCCGCAGTCCTCAAGCCTACATCACTCGTTAGCAAACAATCGTTATGCATCAATCCGCTATGGAAGTCGTATTCCCGCAAACAAGCACATACCTTGTATGACGCCCGTCGGCTGGTCAGCGTATAAACTGATCACTTTCGGAGTCTCATCTTCGCTATCGCTGGCTTCAAAAACTTCAGGAAGGTGAACGGTCGGTACAAAAAATTCCTCGGTATTTTCCAAGATGTTTTGCGTTCCGACAGCGAGCTTAGCGCCCAATCTAACAAGCTCGGATGTCGTATGTTTGGCGAATTTCACGGCCCCCTTTTGCAATGACCTAACAACCCGCCCATCTTTCTTGTATTCCCGCATTGGGACGACTACTAGGTTTTTGACCCCGCTTCCTATATTTACCAACGACCTGACCGGAGCAACGCCAGCAAGAACATCACCCAACTGCGTCGCTTTGATATCCGGCATCCACGTATCGTTGAGTGCCTGGCCCATTCTAGGAAACCCGGAAATTCCGTAAAGAACGACATGACGCATTATCATATCCGCTTCCTCGAGGATAAAAAAGTTCATGAGCTCTGTGGTATGACCAGACTGGAGGCCGGCATAATCCACTTTATGGGGCTTGTAATCAAGCTTGACACGGACAGAATTCACCTCAACGCGTTGCAGAAAAGGGGGTTCGCTAGGAATAGAAGGCCCAGCAGAATCGTCTTTGAATTCAAAAAATCGTATCAGGAATTCGAGCGCATACTGATCAACATGCAACCGGAGAGGGAGGACAGTCGTCTACAAGATTGCAAAAAATTATATTAGCTTGCTGCTCATAAAACTACCAATTGGCAAACGGAAGACTCACCTTCAAAACAAGCTCTGAAGCGGCAAGGTCGGGAACGGGTTTCACAGTCAACAACTCAACATGTACCATGTTGCTTGCAGTTTCCCTCTCTCCAGCATCCTTCATATATGTCACAAACTTCTTCCAAGTACTTGTTGGCAAGTTATCGAAAATTTCCAAATCCTTAACCCTGAGATCGATGCTGCTTTGAGTTTCTCCGCCTGGAGGGAATAACAAAAAGTCCACGCATAGTCCCTTTAGCTCAAACTGCATTTTATGGCTCTTAGATCGTCGGAACTTGTTGTTCTTCCTAGTCGGATCGGTTGAACTTCGACCCCTCATGGTGGATGGCCGTGATTCAAATCCGGAAGAGGCATAGGAAGTCTCACTGGTGTGGTCATCGAAATTCCTGGCCATATCCTTGGTCCACTCCCTTGGATCTCCTTTGGCCGGTATCCTAATGTAAATGGAATTGAATAACACGTCTTCGATGACGCCCTCATCATCATCGTCGAATTCGATGCTAGGCCTGCGATTTCGTCGTTCCAAAGCCTTGTTTTCGACTTTCTTGACCGCCTGTGTGATTGTGTCTCTCGTCCTCTGCCAATCGTAGCCGTCGTGTAGATTCCAGATGACGTGTACATCTCTGACTCTAATTCTGAGGGGAAAGCAGAGAACGCTATTATTGTCAGAACGAGTATACCGAGATTTAGAGGAATCCCACTTAGTGATAGCAATTTCGCTTAAGCTCGTGGCACTGGACGCGGATGCCTTCAGCTTCCCTTCGCTTCCAGATCTCTTACCACTATCAAAATGGTGTTCATTAATATCGAGAGGACCATCTTCAAGAGTTGCAATTTGTTCGGTAAAGCTTGTAAACATTCCCTTTTCTCCGACACCCAATGGTTTTGAAGGCCTTGGTGCGATGTTGTGGAGGTCATCGTCAAGCAGGTAGTCTGCTATTTCGTCATTGGTTTGTCTGCTGATGTTTGGAGTTTGATGGCCGTAGTAGCTTTCCACAAACGTTAGGTTCATTGGTACATCATCGCTAACTAAGTCGTCCTCGTCGTCCTCGTGTATGGTGGAAGTAGCAGGTTCACCCGCTTTCCTTCGCCAGGATGGTGCAAAGGCGTCTTCTGTGAGGGATTTGAACATGTCGACCTCCATAATTTGCGTGAGATACTTGACCTCTTCTCCCTCCGGGAACGGAGGTTTCAATCCATTCATGATATTGATGAGAGTCTGCGTTGAGTCGGCACAACTCTCTAATAATAAGAGATCATCATGAACTTCCAGATCCACTGTTTTCTCGCCTGGTTTCGCACTCTCGACAACCCTGAGAATTACACGAGCCGAAGAAATTGAAACCACCTGAACATACCCCATGTTCGCAAAGCCTGCAAGGTGTTCACTCAAAACCTCTTTCCGTCTCGAATGGTGTATTCTTTCCGGAGCAGTTAAGTTGGCGATGTCATCGATGACTCTCAAACTTGCCTTCTTTACTTCCACATCAACCTCCAACTTCCCATCTACTGGCAAAGCTGCTTGCACCCTGGAATCGGTGAGGATGAGCAATCCCCTGCTCTTCACATCGAGGGGATTTAAACCGATAACGCTGTCTCGAATTCCAACGTCGAATCCAAGCGGAGGTTTGGTTTCTCGAGATTTTTTGGGTTCCGGTCGCCGTTTTGCCGCCATTACAATGCTCTCAACCATCTCCTTTGCGAGTACCTCTCCTGTAGCGTTTTCTGGTGCCTCCATCAATGCCATCAACGTCTCAACCCGGTACTCATATCGGAAATTCCATAATTTCAACTTGATGATAGGTTCCGGTTCATCTCCAACCATTCTGACCATCAGCATGGGCCTTCCTTCATCTGTCTTCCCAAAAAATGATCTCTCAAGACCCTCGCCCACCAATTCCTCTGCTCCATCTCGTTTAACGCCAACATCACTAATACCGACGGCAACCAAACTGGGTGCAGAAACGTGAGCAACAGCAACCCCCCCAAGTCCTACATCGATCCTTCCAATGCTGTGACCAGTGTCAACTCCGCAGTGGACAGAGTCGATATTTATAAGCGACAGGATACCAGGGCGTTCGTCCTGAGTAACGAAATCGGTGACAGTTAGAACTTTCATAACCTCGTCTCCGATTTCTTTGAATCTATCCATTTGCCCCAAATTGATTAACTCGGTGTCCACCACCTTAACTTCCACCCTCAAAAGACTGCCTTGCTCCCGCTGCCGGAGAAGAGTATCGATTAAGATATCGTCGTCTGAGCCGAACCGGTCCTTACTCGGCGTTAATAACTCCAACAGTTTCGAGAGGTCTTCTTGCTCGGGTTTGTTCAAAACTTCCAATTTGGTGCCTTCGATTGTCAGTCGAGTCGTTGTTTTACCCTCTAGCTCGTTCCACGGTAGTCGAGGGCCATATACACCGATCTTGGGAATCAGTATTTCCGTCCTGGGAGCCCCTTCGCTTCTAATTTTAATCGGCGAAGTTTCCAGTCCAATGGACCCGGTAGATCCAACAAGCTCAAATAATGCACCTCCAATCTTTGCATCGAATTTGATATCAACAGCTTGACTTTCCGGTTGTCTTATCCGCTCGTTCGAGCACTGTTTTGAGCCCGTGGGGGATTTCCATTCGGATTTAGGCTTCGTTATCGTTGCGGTGGAAGCGCTTGTAGACGCCAAAACACTCCCAAACCCGCCAAAGGCACTTAAGGTCTCTTCTAGTTTTTGAAGCTCGAAGTGTACTCTTACTCTAAGAGTAGATAAATTGATTCGTTTTTTGGTGGCGTTTTGGGATACAATCAGCGTAATATCATTTTCGGAGGCTGCTGGCGGCATTGAATGTCGTTTCCTCGAGCCTTTCGCTGAAGTAAGGGGTGGGGAAGGCAAAGGAATAAATGATACGATGTCATCAGTTTTATCTCTCAATGCAAGCTTCTTCACTTCAACCCTTGCTGTCGAAGCATTGCCCGGTAAACTAGTATTCCGAATCTTCATTTCTTGAAGAAAAAATTCCAGTACGGTGTCTCCGTTAGAAGTATCCGGTTCCTGTTCGCCCTCGCCCTGATTGATAATAGTTCCAGCCAGTCGCTCAAGAAGCTTCAATTCGACACTCTCCACCAAAACCTCAACATCCTTTCCAATTGCATCACCAGCATTTTCGGGGTTTTCTTCATCCTTCCGATGCTTCCCATTCGCCGGAACTGGTGTTAAAATTCCCATGATAACTTCCAGCATTGAGTTCAGAATTTTCCAGGTCGTTATGTCCGCAATAGCCTCGAACTTCCCGACATGAACTTCAATTTCTGCCGGCACATTTTGAGGTGTAGGGTCATATATAACACTTCCGGTGAGGGGTGAAGTTGACCCTTTCGTATCTATGATTTTGACTACAGGTGCTGATTTTCTGGGAGGTGTCGGAGATGAAGTTTGCCGAGGGGGAGAAATGGGTGGTGATCTGTGCCGAGAAGCATACATCGAGAAGGCTCCCGGAAGAGTGGGTTCCGAATTTTCATCTGCGTATTCTGGAGTATAATTCGAAGTGCAATTTCCTTCATTTCTATTGTCGACCGCGGTTTCTCCAGCTGACAAAGACGGAATAAAAATTTCCAGAATATTTAGATCGTGTATCTTCTTCCTTATCCTCTTCTCTTTCTTTTCTTGCTCCACGTTGGCATTTTCTTGTCCTCCGCTTGGAGGTGGTTGAAAGCTCCAACCAGTAGTTCCCGTACCCATCAATTTTCCCAACCTCTCGTCTACTTCTGAATCTGCCACAGGAGCCTCGCTAATGTTTTCTAATTCGTTGAAAACATGCCTACTGCGCTCACAAGAATGTTCCAAACCACTCATGGCTGAAAGATATAGACTACCGGCCTCGCTGTGAGAGAAAAGCGTGGATTCGCTCAGTATTCTGCTGGCATCCTGGTCCATATCATCACCGGAGTTATCTATATCCTCGGAATCAGGGTTTACCCTAGGTACTGGGCTCTTATTTTCCTGCTGCCTTACTGACTGCTGTAATGGTGGTTGATCCTGATGAGTAGGCGGGAGAAAAGCGGCACCACCTTCGTCCTCGCTGTCGTCATCAAAGTCGGATATAGATCGCTGAGATTTTACTGCAAAAGGTGACCGTGGGAATGCGAGGAGTTCCTCATCCGAGTCTTCATAATCGGCAAAATTGTCGCTGTCGGTGGTAGTAGAGCTGCCATCGGAAATATTTATGTTAATCTCCACGCCTTCATCCTCGTCCTCATCCTGGTCCTCGTCATCTGGATCCGATTGCTGCTGTAGTTGCTGTATAGGTTCAATTTTTTCTACCACATCTTCTCTGATTGTATTCACGAAGGATTCCAAATTGGAGGTAACTGAAGTAATTGTCTTCTTGCTGGCGGATAAGGCCTTTTCCGTTGAGCATTCGGATGTAGCTCCGAAAACTTCGCTGGTAGCTGACGGACTAGGTGGTTCAAATAATGAAGCCTCGGAGGTAAGAAAACCTTTGATATTGGCCAGGGTAATACATCGTTTCCCTTCTTTTCTGTTCTTGGGTCTTCCATCCCCCTTGGCATTGTCTGGAGGAGGAGTGCTGGTAGTGATACCCTCCACATCGAAGTCTTCTATCTCCAATACATATTCCACCAGTTCGCCGGTGGGTATGGTAACGGACAAGCTGACCTGAATACCCTCCACTTTGACCTTAACCTTATCACCCACCCCTTGGAGCCATCTTGCCAGGACACCTGGAAATCCAAGAGGTGTTCCCGTACCCCGTTCCTCCTCATCATCATCAGAGTCATCGTCAGTGGATGTAGAAGGGTTTGTAGCTGTAGAGGCCGCTGGCTGATCTCGATATAAAGATTGGAAAAGCTCATCCTTCTCCTGCTTCGATTGAGCGTCAAGGAATGACTTTGCTAGGTCTTGGGCGGTTGCCGGAAATTCTTCGTCGCTTGATTCTTCCTCTGAGGGAGATTCCGAGGACTGTCGTTTTCTGTCACTCTCGGATATATTTTCGGCCTTTGACGGCGGCTTTACCGAAGCTGCAACGCGGACATCGCTTATTGAAATTTCGATAGATCCTGATAACCAGAAGGAAGATGACGGTACTTTCAGGGAAACTGTTCCAATAACGGCTTCATTCAAGTCCACATTCGGATAGTTGGACAGTTTGAGCCATCGCTTCATAGTCTATGTTCACCGATTATCAGATCAGTAACTTGTTGCTTTCCACGCAAGAGGATACAAAGACGAACCTCGACTTTGAGATGTACGTCCTTCAAGGTAGCTATTGAATCGCGGCCGAGTGAACCCTCAAGATTTGAAAGATCGTTGAGCGTCCGGTCTTCTAAGAGGTCGAACTTCTGCAACATCCAACGAAAGAATTTTTTCTCCCACATCTCCGGGATCATGGAAAAACCATAGACAGATGGTAGTCTGAACATTTTTGCGACTGGGCGGGGGCGTTGATCCAAGCGAGCTTGGTGGCGGCGAAAGTATGTTGTGGCGAGAAGCTCCGGCGGGGAGCTTTATATGGATCTGAATCTTCAGCAAGTGCATATGTAGAGTAGAATAGGTACATAGCTCTCATGGAAGCAAGCGCAGCTGCCATCACAAAAGCAAAGAAGTGAGTGGGCTCACATACTCCACCTCGCCTGCCCTATTTAAGCTGGTGGCGCCAATAGAGGAACAGACGAAATGTCAGCAAAGCTGTTCGGCGATAGGTTTCGTGGAGTGGTTTTCAGGTACGGTATTCAAACGACGGAGCAGACCGAGAACTGCACAGGTTGGTCGGAACACCTACAATACACCTCTCAATCACACTGGAGGCTTAAAAGGATCCATAGAGGTCATGGCAGGGATTGAACAGCGAAAATGCGGGAGGGCAGCAGGTACTCTACCTAGGGCAGGTATTATTTAGGGACCTTCTATGGACCTCGTGGGAGTCGGTAGTGCGTGATATGTTTCTGACACCTACACTCGCATGCGCTCGCCAGCAGAGTGTTGAGCCTTAGCGCGTGGAGTCGGGCGGCGTTATCGCTGGACCGGGGGGCGGATAAGTCTTGACTCGCCCAGATTCCCAGTATTTGTGTAGGAACCGCTTCTATTGCTCTGGAATACCGGTAGCAGTGGGCGTCTATGAATAGAAGAAATGGGATACGACTCAGAGGGGATTTAAATATTTCTGATACTTAGGCTTCCCGCCTGCCGATCTGTTCGACAATGATTCGGTACGTTTCCCCCGGCAAGCTTTAAATTTAAGTAACATGGATCGCGAAATGTGTCCTGAGCATAAAATATACCCCGCGCCTTGCGTTTCCTTATTTTTATTTATTTTTATATCAAGCAACACTCCTTGCGAATAGCTCATTCAGAGCTACATACAAAGGTACACTGGAATATCGGCCACGTGGTACAGCGCTGAACATGATTTGAGTGCTTTATTTTCCCAGTCTTTTCATCTCTGGTATTCGATATAAAAGCAGAATCTCTCATCCGTGCACATCATTAGAACGTAAACACAGCCTATAAACGATCGGTTTCCATCGATAACTTTTCCAGCTTCTGCCTCGTAGCTTTCACTAAAGTACCTCTAACTTGAATGTTAGCATCCATTTCCTCAATACTTTATATTGCAATATATACTGGTAAAGGTGACGTACTCTCTCTCCAATAACTCACTGAGTTGATTGATCCTCCCCTGTCGGACCTCTTCTGGAACTCCATCATCCTTCTCGCTGTTATCTTTCTCATCTGTGCTCTCATCGGTCTCTCTGATGGCTGGAGTAAGTTCCTGCAGGAGTTTTTGTATCTCCGCCTTCCTCCTCATTAATGAAGTTCTGCCATTTCCATTGATCTTTTCATCCAGCTTCATTGCCTCCTTAAACCACTTCTTCTCTGCATCGCTCAAGCCCATCTCATTCTTAACAATCAGCAACCTCAGTGCCTCATCAACCCTACTCTGCAGCTCCTCCTGCCTCTTAAGGTAAGCCACTAGTCGCTGTTTGACATCCTTGGACTTGAGTTTCTCAAGCCTATGTTCGATCTCATGAATCTTCGCAAGTTGTCGTCTATATTCAAGTCGCTGAGCTTCTGTCCGGACATACATAGCCCGTGCGGCCTGCATGATTTCATCATATTCAATTTTCAACGTGTCTCGTGCTCGCTTGAAAACTGCTTGAGACTCCGTGGAGAACATCATCTTATTGTGTACCATTTTCCTATTGTCGTTTAACTCTTTCCGAAGCAAACCTGGTAAAGCGCTTCGTTGAGTAAGGATGGGTGGTACCGAGAACGGAGGATCAAGAATAAGGGCTCTCTTGCCCATGGTTGACGAAGACGCCAGATGTTGCGCCGAACTTTCCCCTGCGCGGACGCTCTCCCTGCCTTTAAAATTCCGGGTTGAATTCACGGCGATTGAATCATCCTCTGATATTGAACCAAACGGCTCTTCAAACTCCACACTATGAACTTCCGAAGGTGTTGCCGCAATCAAAATATACCCGATGTAAGCTCCGTAGATCGCTAAGCTGCCAATTGTAGGCCGCAACAATCCATTGGGAGTCGGTGTGCTGTGTACAATAGTCTGAACTGCCGACCTAGGCCCCTTCTCCAAAATCTTCGCTAGGAATCCATCATCTTCATCGTCGCATAATACAGTTGCTAATTTATTCAACCAACCTTTCATGGAGAACGATGTAACCCCCAGATTGTGATTCACGTACCACACTTGATCCGAATAAGGGTCGCTGCTGAATGTAGGCCAACTGGTATATTCCGAATTGGGTCCGAAATCTATGAGATTTATCGTTTCATAGCTGGCAATAACTGGAAGATCAGAAGTCTCTTCGCAACTTTTTTGCCGTATTCTCGTAGTTTTTTTGCTAATCCACCTTGCCGGTAGAGGATCAAATTCAAGACATATATCGACTTTTCCGTTGGAATATACAATTCCGATTACAGCAATAGGGTCGGATTCGACGTGGAATATGTCACATGCATAAGATTCCTCTGTCGATAACTCGAGCGGTGCCGGTTGGAATAAGAATGGTCCTTGTAGTTGCGGAGTCGGACCTACAGCCTCAGGCCTTGTCAAACATGTGGGCGCATTCCTTATGGGCGATAGAGTAGCAGATGAGAATGCAGCAGTTATAGTCGCTTCCTGGTTAAGGACGTCATTGATCCATTTGGTTTGTTGACGAAGAACAAGTTTGTGGGCGAGCGTAGCATTTTCATCCAAACTTTCAAGCTCTGCAGTAATATCCAGGGAGAGACTCTGAAGATATTCATGTGTAGCCATCCAGCGGCTCGGAACAACAGGTGACAACGCATAGATATCACCGCCGCGCATTAGAACGTAGAGGGAGAACGGCCTCCAACCCAGTACGCCGGCTCCGAAGCAGCAAGATGCCGGTTTCATATCTTCAACATTTGCTGCGAAACCTCGTGTATGGCGTTCCCTTCCATCCAGAGTAATCAAATCGAAAACTTGGTCGGCAATCTTGAACGAGTTTTCTTGGTCAATCGTGAAGTCAAATGTCCTACGCAACTGGAATTAGCATTTGAAGAGCAATATTTCAGGGAATTGTTGAGTAAACCTACCGTACAAACGCATCTGAAGTTAACACAACTAAAGAAGCTCCTTCAACCCCCAGCGGATGCCATATTACCCGAACAATTTTGTCATCGTTAAGAGCTTTGTGATAGTCTTCTCCCACCCGATTATACCTGGAAAATAGTCAACACGGGCTGTATCTTTATGGGCCATCTGGTGCACCTACTTTGGAACGTTAACTTCCAAATCTCTTCTTGGACCCGCTCGCTTTGTAAACCCTTCACCTGGTAATACACAGACGACAATATCTCTCTCTCCAATTATAGCCAAAAGTAGGCCATCGTGACTGATTGCTAGTTGGTGAATTTCGAAATCGATATCTGGTATATTGAGTACCTATTTGTCTTCATTCAGAATTTAAGCTTCAAATATCGCCGAGAGAGAAGAACCAACCTTGTATGGTCTGTAGGGCTCGTTGCCTGAATTTGTGCTTCCTGGGTATCTCGCCTTCAAATCTTGAAGGTCGGCACATCTCACCTCCTTGCCTTTGGCCACAAATATTTCCGTTCCTCTGCTTGCGATAGTACGCTTTGGTCCGATATCATATTCCAGCTCGTCTGATGATAACCTAGGGTACGATACCGACTTTTCGTTTATGTCAGTGAAAAGGTTGTGTCCAGTCGAAGGAGCAGACAGCCAGTCGAGGCTGGCAGCTATGATTTTTGTCATATCGTTTTTTCGAGCTCCGTGGGGGGCGATGGAATATTATTAGGCGTAAGATAGCTATAATATTTCGTCGTGGCAAGCGTAAGGTGGGTGGTAAGTCGTGATGAGGCTCTAAAATTGCTTAAGGTAGGGATTGGAGTTGACGCGACTTCCCTGCGCCCTTTTTCTAATTGCGGAATTGCAGACGCTCTTTCGTAAGAACGTTACCAGTCTTTCTCACCGACACGCCAGCAGCGATGAGTGCATCAATAGTCACCGTAAGCCGTTTGGACGCCCCGTCAAGTTATTTTGAGAATAGACGCTATGTGAGTATATCATAATTGCCTTTTTTGCTCATGAAATTTCTTGGGCAAATTTTGCTAACATTCCGTCACAATTCAGTTCAAGCTACAACGGTCCGCCGACGAGCAAAAAGAAGACCCGATAGCAAACGCGACCACGCTTTACGTTGGAAATTTGTTCGTACCCGATTTATCTCTGGACTTCTTTATCAAATACTACTAGTGGCTGACCGTTTGCGCAGATCGTTTTACACTACTGAAGAGCAGATTCACGAACTATTCTCGAAATGTGGAGAGATTAAACGTTTAGTTATGGGTCTTGACCGGTTCAACAAAACCCCTTGTGGCTTCTGCTTCGTCGAGTACTATACCCATGAGGATGCTCTAGATGCCATGAAATACATAGGTGGGACAAAATTGGACGAGCGTGTTATTCGAACTGATTTGGACCCTGGTTTCAAAGAGGGCAGACAGTACGGACGTGGTATGGTCACCTAGAATTCCTAAATGGCGAATCATTTTCTTAAGCGTTATAGGACCGACCGGAGGACAAGTTCGTGATTATTACAGAGAGGACTACGATCCTGGGAGAGGTGGTTATGGTGGCAGAGAGCAGCGTAGAGACAATAAGCCCAAAATGTCCCCAGGGGGAGGCGGAGCGATGTAATACTGAAAATGTCTAGAAGGGCTGGCTCGAAAGCAGCGTAGGCAGAAACTTGTATTTTTATCTTCTTTGAGGAGGCTTCGTTTTCATTTCAAGGTGTTTGGCGGTTCGTCCTTTCTAGAAAAATGAAGCGAGTTATTCGCACATTGCAATACATATCTTCTACATATGCATACAATAGTCAAACGCTAATAGCATGTAGAGCTGATCAGACTGAGAGCAATGTGTATGTAAAAAGTTAAGGATTCGGGCTTTCATAGCGGACATGCAGCCAAGTTTGTTTCGATTTTCCAAGGTCAACTTGCACTGGACTTGAGTTTTTGAAACAAGCACCTCACAGAATCGATATCAATCATGATTAAATTTCCTTGGGCACTTATTCTTCCTGGCTGAACAGCGAACTAGCTAAACAGCGAACCAGCCCAACACCCACCGGTAGAGGTGGTATTGCAAGAGCGTACCTAAAAGCTACCTTTTCACTCTGCGATCATCTCCATCATCTACTGGTAATATATATCACAGAGCCAGACTGCGCAAAGCCTGGCCGCAAATTTGGGAGGTAGACTCGGACAGGGGTGCATGGGATTGGATTTTACATTCCAACACGGGGTATGTGAGTACAGAAAGGTCGGAGATGGGAAGTTTGGAACAACATGTAAGCCTTTACGGCCCTGTGTGTGGCTTTTGAACATCGAAGAGAAAAACGAAGCTGGAAAAGTGACTTGCATAATTATTGTGAATGGAAGTAGTTAGTGTATAGTTCACCAAATAGAGTTGTGTGGTTATGTAAGCCATCGCGTTGTGAACATTTCAACAGCCTCTTTCCCTTGTGCTGGAGTCTTGGCCGCATTAGCTAGCATAAAATAGCAAACTCTCCAAAATTCGTTCTCTCCATCGCCTTCGCTGCAAGTCAGACTATCGCATACCATCCGCTTTTACCGCTTCAAATACTACAGGACCCGAAACCCCTCAACACCTTCATCTCTTTCACATACTCGCTTCCCATCGTAATTTCAGCAACTGCGCGTCGCTTTAGTCCAGATGACTGAGTACGTGCTCTTTATCCATTCTCAGTTTGGCGTGAACTCGTATCCGACAGGAATGAAGCGCGATACGGTGGTTCAAGTGCAAAATTGTTCCCTAACCTTGAATGCAGACAGCAGCAGCAATATGGCGTTACGCCACCTATTTCTACCGCACCACCGACAGACAAAGAAATCGAACGCAATACGGCATTGGTTGAAGAGTTGAAGAAGCAGGGAAGCTTCGAATGCCAGGAGGAGAGCATAAAAAGGTACAGGCTCACCTTTATTACGTCTTGCGCGCACCTTCGAAGCACCTAGCTCATAATTCTGGTGTAAAAACAGAGTCCAAGTTTTGAACCTCCTCCAGACTCTCACAGAGAACTTTGTCAAGAAAGTATGCGTTAGCAAGGGGATGCCTGAACATATTATCAAGAACTCCGGAGGAAAGATATTCACCTATGGAAGTTATCGGCTGGGTGTTTTCGGCCCCGGTAAGTTTGATCCTACGAGCTGGATGGGGGGACGAGGTTTAGCCTTAGAAGCAACTTCGGACGTGTTTTTGAAGCAACAATCATCGTTAACGAGTAATAACTAATTTTACCCAATACGTCGAATACTCTTAGGCTCTGATATTGATACTCTGCTGGTAACACCTGCTCATGTGACGCGACATGATTTTTTTACCGCTTTGCCTCCGATGCTTCAAGGCTTGAATCCGGCTCCGGAAGATGTCGCGATGGTTCCCGATGCTTTTGTCCCAATCATCAAGTTCAAGCTTCAGTCGATCTCGATTGATTTAATTTTTGCCAGATTGCCGAACGTTAATTCAGTGCCCAAAGAAATGATGCTCAATGACAAGGAGCTATTGAGAGGCTGCGACGAAGTGAACTTGAGATGTTTGAACGGGACAAGAGTTACTGATGAAATTCTGAATCTGGTGCCGAAACCTGGCGTGTTTCGCATGGCTCTTAGAGGCATCAAGTTGTGGGCACAGAGTTCGCTTTACTTCAATCAACTCGAAATTTGATAATCTGTACTGACAATTACATGTAGGGCGCGCTATATATGCCAATGTAATGGGCTTCCCAGGTGGTGTTGCTTGGGCTATGCTTGTTGCTCGTATATGCCAGCTTTACCCGATGGCGGTCAGTGCCGTCGTGATTAGTAAATTCTTCAAGATTCTAGCAAACTGGACTTGGCCGCAACCGGTTTTGCTCAAGGGTATTGAAGATGGTCCGCTGAGTGTACGTGTCTGGAATCCCAAGGTAAGCCTCCCTTTTTCCGTCCAAAATTGAACTCTTTTCTTACGTTCCCAGATATACCCTTCCGACCGCGGCCACCTTATGCCTATCATCACCCCCGCATATCCTAGCATGTGTGCTACTCATAACATAACTAGATCTACTAAGGAAATCATTATTCGTGAAATGCAGAGGGCTGCTGATATTATGGATAAAATTATGGTGGGAAGTTACAGCTGGGATAAACTTTTTGAGCGGCATAGTTTTTTCACCAATGGATACCGTTATTACCTCAGCGTCGTTGCAGCAGCGAAGAACAAAGATGAACTTCTCGGATGGTACGGCATTCTATTAACGAATTAATCGCAAGAAATTGCGGCTAACGCCTTTTATTTTTAGGTCCGGTCTAGTAGAATCTAAGCTTCGACACCTTGTAATGAAGCTAGAAATGCTGGAAACCATAAAGTTGGCCCACCCTTTCAATAAAGGATTCGACAAGGTCCACTTTTGTCGAACAGAGGAGGAGTCCATTCGCGTGGCGAACGGCGAATTCCAAGCCGCTGGCAAGCAGGATGGCGTCAAGACTGAGGAGACTGATTTAAAAAAAGACCAAAATGGAACTGGAACGCCTAAAGAAGAAGAAGAAGATACCATCAAGGTTTATACGACTACATACTATGTTGGACTTGAAATTAATACTGGTAAGTTTAGCGGAGACCAAACTAGAATATGATGGGCTAAACATATGATTGTATCATAGAACTTTCCCGACACATTGATATTTCGTGGGCAAGTCAGGAATTCTACGATACCTGCAAGAACTGGCCACAATACAACGAAGACGAACATAGCATCCACATTGCTCTTACCCGCAAGTATGTATATCCTGTGCCATTTTCTATACCAAATTTTTTTCCAATATCTGAATATTTTACACGCAATCCAGTCTTATCAATTGGCTGACCTTTGTGTTTTTTTCAATAATTCCAGCTTTGAGCTTCCCGATGATGTTTTCCAATCCGGAGAGACAAAGCCCGTGAAGCAAACTAAGAAGAAGATCATCAAGCGTAAAGCTTCTGGTGCCGTTCCTGCTCAAAATAGTGCGGATGCAGGCTCAAAGAAGAGAATCGCAGAGGAGGTACGTATTACCTTTATTCTACGCTATTTAGCCCTGGTTTACCCCGGATACAGAAAGATAAGGGGGGGAGGGACTGCTGTGACGGGGAATTAATAACTGGTACAAAAATGTTAAATGGGTCTGCAAC
>JABYPW010001482.1:0-13849 GCA_016880775.1 Phymatotrichopsis omnivora
GGTACATCTCGTGCAACAAAAACAGGAGAGGAAATTAAAAAAAAAAACAAAAAAAAAAAAACCCCCAAGCCAAAAAGATAAATAAGAAAATGCAATCTAATTTTTCATCGCCCGCTAGGTGAAGAAGTATCTGAGGCCGGTGTGGACGGCTCGATGACTTGGTTACGGATTGTGAGGATCTAGAAAAAAGCACAAACTTTAGATAAGCGTACCAAACAACACGCAATAAGCAACTGCAAGCGATGAGGAGAGAGGACATACCCAATCATGCTGAAGCAACTCCGCCGCAGATGGCCGGATCGTGGGATCACGCTCAAAACACTTCTTGAGGAAGTCTATACCAGTTTCACTTAGCTGGTCGGGTGTAGGCATTTGCGGCGGATGGCCAGCAGCAATGTTCCACATAATAGCCCATTCATTATCAAGGTTTGCCCAGGGTCTACGACCAGTGGCCATTTCGAGGACCACGCATCCGAGAGACCAGATGTCAATGCTGCCGTGACGCCCTTGATTGGAGCCGGTGATCACTTCCGGAGACATGTACATTGGTGTTCCCGTCATGCTGTTGAGGTTGGCTCTGGCGGCGGTTCCGGCTCCGCGTGTTTTGCCTTGCCTGGCGATGACCTTTGCGGCACCAAAGTCGACGTATTTGATTATTCCGTTGTGATCCAGAAGGATGTTTTCGGGCTTGATGTCGCGGTGGACGATTCCACTCTCATGGAGGTATGCTAGTCCCTCCAACATTTGCAGGGTGTAGATCATTATCACAGTCTCATCTTCAATTCTACCGTGTTCCAGTAGGCCCGCCATAGAACCACCGGAGCAGTATTCCATAAAGAGGTAGACTTTATCTCTGTGGACCTCGATACCAAAATATTGAACAATGTTTGGGTGGTCCAAGAGCTCTAGAACCTGCATTTCCTCCCTAATAGCATTCGCAATCTGCGGAATCATCTGTGGATCCTGCAACCTGATCTCTTTAACAGCCATCAAATACCCAGTGTCCAGGTTCATCGCCGCATACACGGTTCCAAACGTTCCTCCTCCAACGAACTGACCTTGCTGCCACCGCAGCGAGACATTTGAGAATGATGATTTGGAGAGATAAGTCAACGATCGATCGGTTTGGTTGTTGTCATCGAGGACTCTGCCAAGCGCTTGACGTTCGGCTTGGAGTTGCTTGCGAGCGTTATCGATTTCTGCCAGTTTCTTAAGCCATTCCTCGCGCACGCGTTTGGAGGCGTCGTAATCTTCAAGCATCTTGCTGACGTCCATTTTCTTTAGTTGACTAGCTAAAGCTTCCATGCGTTGCTTCTCAGCTTGGGCTGCGAGGGTGGACCGTGCTCCCATGATGTCGAAGTGGGATATCAATAGCGACATACAGCCGGCCACTTTGGATCGTAATCTGGCATACTCAAGCTCGTTAAATGATAGAATGTTTTGGCCTCGCGTCATAACCATTGCAAATTCTAAAGCGATCACAGCCCAACGGAAAGTCATTCGGTTCGACGCTATACAATCATCGCATATAAAGCTGACCCAGTCGATAGCGAGCCTGGTAAGTTTGAGATTGTTCATGGCTTTGCGGCTATTGTCCATGTAGAGGACGGATCTCTGCCCAAATTCCGTAGCAAATGCGAAACATGTCTGGATAAGCTCTTGGCACCCTAGTCCTGCTGTTTGCCTGCGGATCTTCTCAACACTGTCCATTATGGTGTTGGAGAGCCTGTACGTCGTTTTTTTGATTTTCATCAGTTCTTGATTGACTCTTGGAAGATTGGCACGCTGTTCAATTAGTATATCCAAATTATGGCTCGTAGAGTGAGCGAATGCAAGTCGAGCATTTGCTAGACGTGCTTGTGAGCCGTCTGCTACCAGTCGAAGCCTGCCGGGCTTGATGTCGACAATAGGTTCCTTCATATCCACATTTAATATGCGGCCATCCCAGAGGAGGTCGTCTTGAGGGCACATTACAAGGACGTATGGACAGGGCGGGTCATCCCGTACAACATCCTCGTGGAAACAGGTTCGAAGGATAGATTGAATTTGATACGGCCGGTCGTACAGCGATGGGTCCGCGACAAGGTATACTCCTTCATGCTCCACACTGGCGGTGTAGACAAGGAAATGTCCCGATTCGATTAAGGAATCCACAAGTCCCCGGTGTTTATCTTTTTCGACACTGTACTCAGTTGCGTTTTCAAACCTCTGACTCAAAAGACTAATTCAAGTGAGTAATCCTGAACACAAAAGGTGGGTAAAAGAGGCATACCGAGCAAATCTGAACAGCTTTCGCTGTCGAACACGAACGGAATCTAAAATTAATTTGTAGCGTCTGCTGATTTCCTCTCCTCTATTCTCCGGCGGTTTTTGCAATTCTCTCTCGAAGTGGCCCATCAAGCGGGTCAGGAGTTTGCTCGTCAGAGAGCTAGCAAAATAGTAACATTAATGCACCTATGAAAACCATGACAGCTGAGAATTATTGAAAATGGATTGGTTACCTGAATTGCTCTGCTACTTCCACATCTCCCCCTTCAATGTACCGCCCAATATCGTTCGAAAAATGCCATTCTGTTTCGAGTATTTCAGCCTCCTTGAATGTGTTTTTATTGGATGCAATCCTCCAGCTAATGAGTTTGAAATAATAACGTAGCCCCTGCAAAACCACTTGTTCAAAATTTTCGTCCATGCAAGGAGGTAAATCCCAGCCAGGCTCCGGCTGAGAAATTCCGGTATATTCTTGCTTGATCTTTACCGCGAGCTGAAGGACCGACTGAAACTGCAAAATTAATTGATCCGTCATCATGGAGACTGGCTCCCGCATCCTTTCGGCATACTTTAGTCGCATTCCGATGACCTCTTCAATAAGCCGGGTAGGAAATCCAATCAAAACCAGGAGCTCTTCGACGTAAGGAGGAAGATGTCGTTTTTCGAAGGCTTCCGCGTACTCTATCAGTGTTTTCTTTGCTTTCCCAATAACCGCACTCAATCCGACCAGCATGTTGCTGTCTCCACTCAATGACTTTAGATTATCCTCCTTCAAAATACGGTCGAGAAACGACGATTCGTGCTCAATTCCACCGGGTTCACGGTCTCCGTCAGCAGATTGACGACCAAATTCGAGTTCCTCGTTGCCAACCCAATTTTGTAGAACTTTCAATTCTGTATTGATCAACTCGGTGATATTGTTCCACGATACGATTGCATCCCAGCTGGCAACGAATGCTGAGGAGGCGCAAATAGGCTTAGCTTCCGTCATGGCAGCCCTGGTGGGCCATAAAAACTCGCATTTTTCATATCTCGTGATGATATCCTGCACCTGCTCTTTGGGTGTTTTGTCCGTCTTGTCCTTGCCCTGGATCTCGAAGTGAATGATATCCTCGAACAGAACATCCACCTTTGACCGTCCATCCTCAATCATGCGTCGTTGTGCCGCCACAGACCGGCCGCAAACTTTGGCCCGAATTCCGACAAACAGCTCGGTCTTCATAGTCACATCTTCCTTTTCTTCGGCACTGCCAATTAATCGCTTCTTCTCCTGCTTGACCACGTCGCCCATCAAGACGGAGGCGAGCATTGAATGCCATTCCAATCGTTCTCGATTCTCGGGAATCTTGAGCTCCTCGGGGGAGGGCTCCATCTCATCGTGGCCATACAGAAGCAGGTTGTCGCCATCGAAAAGGTCGTTGTCGAAATGAGACTCGGAGGAGAGCGGTTCGTCTTCGATCTCTGGCTCGTTCTGGTAGAATAAAGGGTTGGGTGCGGAGCCGAAGTAGTCGCCGCTTGGGTCCTGGCGGATACGCTGGACGTAGGCCTGCTCATGGGAGCGGTACCAGGCACTGGGATCACGGCGGGAGCGGGTTGCGGAGGCGGAGCGGTGGCGAGACTGGGTGTTGTTCAATACATTGACGGGGTGGCGGGGGGGCGCATAGGTGCTCGAGGGAGTACGTACGGGAGCGGCCGGACGGTGCATTCGGACGGAGGTGGGCATGGAAGCTTCAGGTGACAGCCGTCCAGAGTTCTCCATCTGGGTGGGATAGGACGAGGAGCCGCTCCCGTTTCTCGGCCTGTTGGAGGTGGCAGACCAGGAGGTGAAGGAGTTATTGTGGATGGACGCAACATCGTCTCCGTCGGGGCCAGAAGCCACCTCGCTGTCGAGCTCGTCGTATTCGATGGGGATCTGAGCGCCGACGTGGGAGTGCGGGTCGTCCGAGGAACTCGGGTCGCTGGCGGCCAGCGTCGGCCGGGACATGCTTTCGGCGGACTGGCGGTCGGGGCCGAAGCTGGGCGGGGACGAGAAGTGCACTCCGCGCGCGGATTGCAGCAGGCCCTCGGACTCCATTCGGGCGGGGGAAGCGGGAAGCACTCGAGTAGGTGGGAAGGGAATACGTATGTATCTGTGGGCAGGCAAGCACTGCAGGTACTGGAGTGAAGGGGAGTGTTGCGGGGTGGGGGAGTGTATTTTCGCGTAGTCGTCGAAGCAGAGCGTGCACTTGGCTTAGCTGCCTACACGTAAATGTACATGTACATGTACACACATGTACGAGTACGTGTTTGTGGTGAGTGAATGCAGGCACTCATTCGACGACAATTAGTCTACGCTTTGGATTCTAATGTGGTGAGGAGAGGCAGTGGGGTTGTTCTACAATTTGGAGGGGGGCGTGTGCAGAAAGCGAGTGGATGGATAGATGGATGTACTCTATGCATGCATGCAATATCCAGAGCAGGTGCTGGCGCCGTGGTGCTGCTGTCCTTTGCTCTGCAACTCCTACCTAGCTTCTACCTAGCTTCTATCTCTCTCTGTCTATGTCTGTGTCCGTCTCTCTGTCTCTTTCTCTGTCTGCGTCTCTGCGTCTCTGCGTCTCAACTTTCTGCTGAATTCTCCCAGCGAGTTCTCGTGCTAAGTTCTCGTGCTGAGCTCTCTTGCCGCATTCTCCTGCTGCTGCCCCGCTGTCGTCTTGCACAGGCAAACACCAGGCCTCGACAGTGGACACACGCACCTCGCTGCCCATCACCTCCCCTCGGTTTCTGCATCGCTCGCGCGGTCGATCCCCGCCACCGCTCCACACCTGATGGAGGCTCTTTCTGCGGCTCAAGGCGGGGGTTGAGAGCACGCGTGGGGTGGATGATCGGCGAATGCCAGGGGAGCATGTCAGCATCACGTCTGTCATGTATGTACTAAGTACTTGCACATATGTACCTGCGCGTCAACCTCTGCTTGTCCCTCCACACCTCCGTTGTTATCTGCTGCATGCGCAGCGTCGTGTTCCCATTTTCTCTGCTTGCCCAACACTTCTCCCCCCATGGTGGTCCGCGCTCCACCGCTGTTCTTGCGGAGACCCCAGTCGCGATCATCCAGCGCTGCATAAGTATTTTTTCATCATACAGCGACAGCCCGGCCGCCGGAGGCCTGAAGAAGCCGAAGGAGCTTAACGTTCGCCGTAGGTAATATGTGCGCTAATCGCCGTCTATGTACCTGCCAGTATGTGCTGACACCAGAAATGTGTTGCAGGCTTGCACAATGCCGCCAGCTTTCTCGCCTTCAACTACTACAGCGCGTTTCGTAAACTTCACCCCACGCTCCTCATGTGCCTGCTGTGAGGTCACCCAGAGTCTGGCTTTTCAACGACGAATACTTCATTGGCCTTCCACTTGTGTTTGCGAATAGATCTACCTACATTTACGCAATCAACTATTTGACATCGGGATTCTCATCGCATCGAGCTCTTGAAGATATGGCGCAACTTCATCTTCTCTACCTACCCTCAATATCCGCACTAGCAGAATTCCAAAGACAAAAACGAAAAGCAGAAAACGAGCCATTGCAGAAACCGAAAATAGTGAAAGCAGAAATAAAAAAATGAAGCACCCTCCCCCTCGGATCCCCTAGCCTTGGGACGGAACCCCTGGTAACTCTAACCCTGTGTAATATAGATGGCAGAATACGAGAAAAGCAGAGGAAGTTCATTTTACTTAGAACGACTAGCTCTCTTGTTAGATAACGTATGTTACAGTTAAGCGAGCCAATGTACGCACACACATATTCTACGATAAAAAAAAAAAAATTGAATTTTCTCGCGTATATACAAAACGAAAAATAAAAACGAACAAAAAATGAGCAGATTCCTAAGTACCAAGTGAATAAAAAAAAAAAAAAACTTCCAAATAAATTCTTAACGTGTAAGCGTGAGTTCTAAGCAAAGGGAGGGGCTAATAAGGCTTACATTTTCATTAATTCACCACCTCGAGGACCGGGGAAAAAAATCACTTCCGAGACCGAAGGCGCATCTTTAGAGGGCGGTCGTGAAGGCGGCGATTAGTGGGTGCCGCAAGGTGAACAGGCAGCCGCGGGTTGTCGCTTGGTGGAGGGATTGCAGGTGGTGAGGTTTCGTCACTCTCACTATCCGAGATCCAACCTTCCTTTGCCGATTCTTCCTGCACAATTGTCTATGCGTATGATTTTAAGTCACTAACAATTGTAATATTAGGCTACTTAGGGATCCGGACGACTTTTTTTCGAGGCATTTAATGGCATGTAGGTTGCTTCTGAGCAGGCTTCGGCATCACTCTTGTTGTTGTACATGGGGCAGTTAAAGTTCAGGGTCACGAACTCCTCTGTCCAAACCTCTTGTCGTGTACTTCAATTGTAACAGTACTATTCAAAATTCGGACTTTAGCAAGATTTCTTCGATCAGTTTTTGCCTCTGGCTGTTTTGATTTTCGTAGGCGACAGGTATTTTCTTTCTTGATATCGGCTGTGGTAATGGCGGCCTCGGCGCTATAGCTAAATCGAAGAATTAATTTTTCTATCTCCTCCAAAGATGCACTTCCATTCCTCAATATTTGCCGAGTAGCTTGTGTTTGACGACAGAGTTTTCAGTTACTGCATCAAGTCTGTAGAATGGTATTTTCTTCAAATTTGATGGGGCTGGGTCTTGCATTCTTACCCTTTGCAAGGAGTTTCGAGAGAACTTTTCTTGAATTCACGGGGACAATACTGGTAGCTTCGAATCCAGCTTCAATATTGTGATGCATTAATGCAACAGTACGTGCTTCGAATAGGAGTGGAAGAAGAACAGATCATTCAATCCCAGTGTTTTCGCTCTATGTATAATTATCAACCACTTTTCAGTAATAATACTGTAAGGGAATGAATAAACCAACATTAAGTGGTTAAAGGAGGTGGGTTAAATGGGATGAAAGACATAAAAGTAAAATATTACGCTCTATACGGGGTTGTATAAACTCAAAAGAAACATGAGAACTGTGTCCATCCAAAATTAAAAGTCAGGGGATATTGCCAATCAATACTGTTGTTTTCCGGAAAACAATGCTCCTTGAGTTACCCAACACCAAGATAGTCATCTGTCCAACCAGTTGCATCTTTGCCAGACTCGTCCAAGTTGATAACCACACGGCGGAGAGCTAAGCCACTAACAGAGACAGTTTCTATAACTGTCACCATTTCCCATTTTCTGTCCTGAGTAATGTTTGGATTTTGACTTTCTTTTCTGCATATAATCTGAGCCTTTGCACAGATACCTATAAGAAAGCCCTTTTCATCCATATTCCATATCTGATTGGGCTTAAGGTTGTGTTGGCGAATAACACATTGCAACTCGGTGAAGTAGTCCTTAGTGATTTGTAGGTTGGTTGTATGGGCTATTTGTCGATCCAGGCATTCGCTGTATTTAAGTGTAAGATCTGGGTATTGATTTAGAAACCTTGTTCTTCCCAATAGTTGCGTTGGGGTTGACAGTCCCCTTTTCGAAGAGAATTGATCATTCCTTGTACTAAATCCAAGCTTGGTAGAAAATCCCAGTCATCTAATCTTTTACACCACTACGAAACAGGATCTTTCTCGGCTGTGGTAAGGTGTTGGCGATGGCTATGTGCAGTTTGACGGGGCTGACGTTCTCCCTTGAAGCGGAATTGGTGGGTAGTGAGGGGTATATAAAATGCTTCGGCGACGGCACGAAATGAGGTTTTCCGACCGTCTTACAAAGCCCAAATTGCCCCCTGGACCCGGTTTTCATGATCACTTTGTTGCCGTAGCATAACTTTACCCATACCGATAGTTATTGTGTGGAGTTTGCTCGTAGAACGTGTGAACGGTGGTGTAAAGGGTAGATAATTAAGCTGGGAATGCCAAGGCTCGCTGGCACGTGATGGCTCGCTTAACTGTGACATACGTTATCTCCATACATGTATTCTACGTCCATGCCCCTGAGGAGAGTACTCGGCAGAATGGCCTAGGGAGAGGAAGTGTTGTTGCTGTCTGATGATGCCTGAGAACTCTGCGAATCTCGAAAACACCAAGGTTGCACCGCACGTGGCGACACACGGCACCGCGGCGCCCAGTCGACGCATGTGCCGAACAGGAGAAATTTGTTTTGCCTTACTAACTCGTTACCGTACTACATACCTAGGCGGAGTGCTTATCGTGTTAACTGGTGGCACCGAAAAACAAATTCCAAGTTTCTAGCGGGTTTCTCCCAATGTCTAGAACTCATCATTTGGGGCTCATGCCAGAGCTTTTTATATAAAGTCATCATAAACGGCCCCGTAATCATCGTGGGTATAATTTGCTGTGGTTTCTAATCGGGCATCATCTAAAAAAGGGGATATCTCTTTTTTTCGAACCAGTTAAGTAAGAGTTCTAATTATCCTGCGGATGAAGTATTAGTTTCAAGCATTTGGACGAATTTGCTTTGATGAATTTGTTTGTGGCAGTTCTGGTCCATCCAAGAACGGAGCTGTTACTTTCAGCATAGCAGTCAGACTGGCTTGGTAGTTTTGAGCAGTGACAGCTTACAAATTTGGAATTTGATACTATCTCATGATGACGGCTCAGTCGCTGGCTTAATGGGCTTCTTCAACTTGAATAATTCAATATCGTGACCAATCTTTTGACAATATCACTCGGGTAGTTATGTCTATGTATTCCTACCTCCATCCATGAATAAGAAATGTGAATACAGCCGACCAGGTTATCATACTGGCGGGCCCCGCACGAGCCAAGCTGCCACACAGTTGACGATTATGTCATCGACCACGACAACCCGTGACCAAGCATAATTGGATGCGCTTGCATCCTCCAAATAATACAAATATCACGGCTTTGGTGCTCGCAGAGCCGAGGTAATCAAGCTGCTGGAGCCGGCATTGCGCTATGTAGGGTAGATACTGCAGAGCAGAGTACATTACTCCTACCAGCACTCCAGCACACAGGACTCTCCGCCACACCAGGCTGCATCTCTATCCGCGTGCCAGTGCGCATTCCGGCCGCGATATATTTTGCTGCTGCTCCTCCGCCTTCCGCATCTTCAGCTGCCATCTCCCGTTTGCACATCCACGTAGCCCTATCTTCCAGCTCGCCCTGCTGATCGAATATCTGCGGCGAGAAAGAGATAGAGAAAGAGAGGGAGAGAAAAAAGAAAAGAAAAGAAAAGAAGAAAAAAAGAAAAAAAAACACCTTGAGCCAGCCAACGTCCCCCACCTGCCTTCTTGTCCAACCGGCATCCATACACGCTCTGCTTGCTCCTCATTCGCCGTGCACACTCGTCCACCCTACTCTCTGAAACAAAATGTCGCTGTGCGGTCCCTCCAATGCCCTGTCGTCTCTACAAAAGCACGCTTCGGCCGACCGAACCTTGCAACAGGACCGTCTCCGCGCTTCTTCTGCCTCGTCCTCCTCGCTGCCGGCAAGTTCCCTCGTTTTGCCACGTCTGTTGAACTCACCCTTCTGACGGGAATAGAAATTCGGAAATGCCGGCGGAAACGCCGATGGCCACCTCGAGAACGATTTTGAGCGGTTTTCCCGCATCTCGCAACCACCCATTCAACAGCTTTCACCCCAACTAGTTCACTCGGCTGCTTTCCGTGTCCCTCACCAACCTGCAGCAGATGGCTGGGCCGCCGACTTTCAGCGACTGCACATCGCCCAGCACCCTGCTGCTAGCCCTCAAGCCACCACTCTTCACCACAGTTCGCCGATGGCAGCCACTACGCAACCATTGACGAATTGGCATGAGGAATTCATGCGACAGGAGAGTGGTATGGAACATTTTCACATCCAAGGCGCCAACGTTGGCTACTCCTCCAATTACTCCCCTACATTTGCGGGATCGGCTCACCCCTTCGGCTACATCAAATACGCCCAGACAAATCTAGGAATTGGTGGCGAGGTGGACTACCAGAATCAAGCCTTAGCGGACCAATTCGATGATACTGCGTTTGAGAAGGCTTTCGAAGACGCAAAGGCTACGCTTGAGAGCCAGTCGGAAGCAGCGGCGGTGCCCTATGTAGCCCCCGTAGATACCGCGGCGGAAGAAGAGCTGGAAGCAAAGGAAGAAAATAAAGAGGAAGACCCCGATGAGCTAGCCCGCACCGCTGCCCAACTCTTGGAATCTTTGAGCGAAAACAAGTCGAAAAAGTTTCAAGACAGCACGTTTCTCGCTTTAATGAGGCGGCTGAGGGATCGGGAGGTCAAAGTCGAGGGCGACAAGATGGTCGAGGTGCGTTAGATTGAAAAGCGGATCGTCAATTCATGCGGGAAGCTCAAGGGGACACGCAGACTACGTGACTCCCGCACGCCGATAAGCTTGGCTCTAGTAAACTAGAGTTTGTTACTTTTTCCGCAGTTCAAAGACGGGATATGCATTGTGATTCCGTCTGGTGTTTGTATGTATGCATGATGAAGTTGGGGAGGTTGGGAAAGATGGTGGCACGCAGCGCCAGTAATCCTCTGTCGATGGGTCTCATTGAATGGCGTTCAGGACCGTATAGTTAATTGTCGATGGTGTTCGTCTAGATGAAAATTGCTATTGGAATTGAGTTGATTTGGGCGCATTGCTATTTGTAACGAAAAATGCTTGCCAAATTCTATATGTACTGAAAAGTTTAGTAGAGCGCTTATAGGTGCAGTTACGGGGGGTTGCAAGTACATGTATTGCGCTGCATCACTACTATGCTTATTTCCAGACGTGGGGCAAAGGATGATGGTCATGCATTTGCCCTTGGGGACGCATAACCTGCGGCGGAGTGCACGTCACACCATCAGATTCACAAATATTAATAGATCTGCATTTGCTCTGCATATTCGCTGGGACAGTTGGGCTTCGTTTACACGCACATGCAAGGACGATTGACACGTTCGGAGACGGTGCTGGTGGAATTGCAGAAAACGGCTTCCAGAGGGCCGAGAAGCTGGAAGGCTGCTACCGCGGGTTCTCGTCGGCGTCGTCGCAACGGCCGGGTTTAAACTTGAGAATTTGGGGTCGTGCCCAAATGGGGTCAGCGCCCCCCTGTCGGAGTCATTCGCTTGACCACAGCAAAGCTTGAATGCTGAAGCTACGTACATAGTACATACAGGTAGATACATCTACATACAATAGGCTTGTTTACTGTGCATAGGCACCTCCCAGAGTAGACACCGCTGCCGCTGGCTGGTGCTGTCTGTTTGAGTGTCCCGACTCCCAAATTCCCCCAAACTGCTGCACCAGGTGCTGCAACACAACAACTCCCCAAACGCGCCTGCAGTAGAGTACATACATAGACTGACCTGCCCAAAGTCCAACCGACGACCCGCTCTCTGCGATACATAGTGCATACATAGTAGCGAGAGCACCCTGCCCGCACTTGCCGCACATACGTGCAGACCTACGTACAGACATACTATACAGAGATATACAGACAGGCAGCGCCTTCGCTCCCTCCGCTGCTGCCCACCACGGTCCATGAGTGCTTTCTAACGCCACAGCTGCCTCCCTCTCCTGCCAGCCAACCTGCCAACCCTCCCCACCCCTCCCTGGCTGCTCCGGGAGCGAACACGCGTGGAACCCCACAGGCTCTCTCGTCGGCCCTTCCTGAACGTTGCTCGGCTGCATCGCCCCTCAAGTCACCTTGTCGTCTCCGGAGCTCCCGCGATCCTCATCGCCTTCCGAGGCACCAACTTCAGAGCCGCGCCTGCAATTTCCTGTACCCTACTCCCTTGCGGTTGAAACCTCTACCAGTGTCTCCAAATTGACTCCCGCTCTTGCGCCTGCAGGCGAGAAACACGAGAAACCGCGCGCGGAGAGTTCCAAAGCGTCATCCTCCGACAGCCCCGAAGGTTCGCAGCAGCAACAAGCCTCCCCGTCCTACAGCAAGCAGGACCCAGAACCCCCTCCACCTCCCTACACCGAGTCTTCCTCCCCGATCGAATCGTTCTCATTCTGCATGGCTGCCGCCGGAGGTTCATCGTCCATCATCACCCAGGTCCAGCAGGGCGGGCATCAAATACCTACGCTGGCAGGTAGGTGTGGCTGAAGCACGCACTATGTTACATAGCCTGCTGAAATACATCGATCATGTCCTTCAATTACTGACGGGCACGTGGATAGATACTTCCAGTGAGGAAACCCTTACTCTCGACCTTCGGTACGCCAATTCTCCCTCCCTCTGCTCGACGGGTTTCCCGTGTCCACCCCCCCCCCCCCCCCTTTTTTTTTTTTTTTTTTTTTCTTACGTGCGCTCTGTGGACAATTGTCACTGATGGACGTCATCTTTAGAGGAACTTCGTTTGTTCTTTCACGTGACGAGCTGCTCACTCTTCCCGAATTTGTGCTCTTGTCACTGTTCCCCAATGGACTGTTCCCTGAGGGCCACGTAAATTCGTTCCATGACGATGGCATCTACTCGGTCGATGTGGGTTTTACTTTCCCCCTTCCCCTCTTCAGCGTTGGCTGATCTGTACGATCGACTTTGTTTGCAGTTCGACCCTGCGTGTCTGCAGTACATGCTGGACTTCTTCCGCAACGTATCCGCCACTATCACAACATCGAATCCCGATGACGAAGAAGCGGACTTAGAGAACGGAGGCCCCTCCAGCCCGGGGAATGTTTTACAAGACAGGGCCGGAATAATTGTTCTGCGAGAAGACTTGGATTTCTATGCAATTCCACCCAAGCGGGAAATCTCCCATCAGGAAATGATGGCCGTAAAACGTGCTGCTGCAAAAGTGCTCTTGAAACAAGACGGCATATTTTCGGGATTAAAGAGAACCGACGACGCTGGCACGACAGAGCAACACCTGATTGAGATGTTAACCGCTGGGTAAAGTGCCATACGCTTTCACAAATTAGAAAACGCGTAATCCTCCATGACTAGTAGATTTATGGGAGAGAGAAAAGGGGAAAAAAAAAGATATTTTTTTATTCTTTGACCTTTGGTTGGATGGTGTTACTAATACGAGAGGTGGTGGCGTACAGTGGATTTAACGCAAATGATACATGGGGACACCGGTCTGGCGAGCCGAACAAGGCTGTCATATGCAGCTTGGCTCTGGCAAGATTGAGGACCGACATGAAGAATGGGGATGGGAGGGACAGTAGTACGGTGGGAATGGCGCAGAAGTTGCTGTTATTCTGGAGGAAGCCTGCGGTATGGTTTTTCGTTCTGTTTTGCGTGTTTTGGTATTTTGCGTATGCTGATGACGTATCTGTTTGAATGTAGAGACGGTGTTGGTGGGAAGGTATGGAGCTAGAGGGTGTTGAGGGAGTCGAAGGAAAATTGAAAGTTTGGATTCGTCGTGTCTGGACACTGGAAATGGTAGACATAGCGTCCCCACGCATAGTTTATTTGCCTACATCTTTGAGTTTTGAAGACTAACGTTAGGTGCAGAGCGTGATTGGTCTCCGTTAACACTAAAAAGATTATGGTGTTGATTCCGGTTATTTTTAGCCGTCTTTTTATATATCCTAGTGTAATACTCTGATCCTTTTTTTCGTTTCTTTTCCGTCATCGGACAGCAACTAGCGAGTTGGAGGCGTTTTTTTTTTTTTTTTTTTTTTTTTTTTTTTTTTTTTTT
>JABYPW010001483.1:0-15152 GCA_016880775.1 Phymatotrichopsis omnivora
CTTGACCTAATTTTTTTTTTTTTTTTTTTTTTGGGTTTCATATTTAAATACATGATCCATCTGGCAGAAATACCACGCCACGGCTGACAGCAATTGACGGTCTTCAACGACCGTTTAGGCCAAAACTTCTGCTTACCAGCTGGTTTATCAAGCTGCTGCATTGTTCCTGTGAGCGTCCAAACGCACGCGCAACAGATGCCAGCTGCGCTTCACACACAGCGGAGATTTGTTGTGCTTCACCCGTAGCAGAGGTTGGTTGTAGCGTGTGCTTCGACCGCAACAGAACGCCAACATTTTCGTTTTCATATTTAAATGTGTAGTAGTTATGACAGAAAAAAACAAAAAAAAAAAAAAAAGGGGGGTGCGTGTCATGACTGACAGCAATTGATGATCTTCAACGAATGTTAAGATCATGACTTCCTCTTACCAGCAGGTTTTGAAGCTGCTACTTTGCTCTAAGCGAGTATTCAAAACCTTCATTGACCGATTGTAGTACACGGTGAGAAGTACTTTGAGCGAAGGTCGTCGCCAGTGCGGGGATCGCTTTGTCATAAACGACGGTCGAAGGTCGCCGATAAGCGCCAACCATCGCTAACTTTTCTCCCTTTTTTTTTTTTTTTTTTTTTTTTTTTTTTTTTTCTTTTTTTTTTTCAAGATTCGTCAGCACCGTTTTTTGGTAGGTGCGTTTCATGCGGCAGTGGGGATGTTGTGAAGGCTGACATATGTGCCACGGCCGGTACCTTTTGGTCTAGTGGTTTCTTGCGCCCCCGGACAGGAACGCTGAGGAGTCGATTCCGGTCAACATGACGTATACTGTATAAGCCCCCGATTGAATGCGGCGTTAGGAATTTTCCTCAAGACTGTCCATTTCCAACCCAGTAGTAGCGAGCGAGAGCGGTTGGCTTATTCCTGCTGCGAGGGCCTGACTTATGGGTGGTCAGTGTCATGACCAGGTACCACTGTTACCTTTTTGCCTAGTGATTTCCCTCCGTTGCTGGGGCGGAGCAGTGATTCTGTACAGTAGGAAAAAAAGGGACATATAATCCGCCATTGCTTTTACCGTAACTTCGAGTTGACTTTTGTATGCTTGGCAATGGTATTCGGGCGGTATTTGTGCGGTATTGATCTCGACACCTCGTGGGGCATTGCCCAGAACAAAAAGCTAATTCGAGGTTACGGTAAGTGCTTCGAGCGATGCCGGATTATGTGCTTCTGGTTTTTGCTACTTTAGGTAAATATTAGGGACCTCGTTCCGAAAACCACATAAAAACCACAAACCCACAAATCTATCGCTCCCAAATCCGAAAGCGAACCTATATAACCCCTCTGCCCGCAACGGTTACGTCACAGCGCCACAAGTTGGGTAGGATGAATGTGTGGCGTAGGTGCCCGAGGGCCTGTACACGTGTCAAAAACCTTGTAGCGCGAATCATCTGTGCATTTTGTGATGTGGCACATCAACTTGAGCCTTTCACTTTTGTGGTCTCACACTTCATAATTTAGAAACGGCTCGGCTACGTCAAAACGAGGTCAAGTGTGCAACTCTTGGGAAAGGACTCTACTCCGAGAAGTTCGGTAGGGAAATTGATGACTTTCGCGGCAAGCAGAATGGAAGAACTTGACCGCATGCCAACAAGATCTCTTCCGGAAGTAGTCGCCGGAATTGAAATGGTGGTGGTTTGTGCCAAGAGCCTGGTGGATGCTGTCTCCATCGACATGCAATTGTTTTGGCGGCAGCGGAGGGCAGAAGGACTTTCCATGGCGCCGTATCTCGAGCAGTGGCTGGTCCAACGCTCCCAAAAAGTACATTCATGTAGAGCGGCACGCATAATAGAGTATCTACGTACTGGGACATACATACACATACATTTATTTGCACAAATATTATTTCGTTGTAGGAAACAATGTACGCTACGTACAAAGTACGGGTGCATGGGTGCGAGGCGGCGAAGAAAGATAGACAGGTCGGAGGACGACCCCTCTTAGAGCGGGGCTGTGGGTTACGTTGGGTGACCTGTAAGTCTGTGACGGAATGAGTCCGCAGGAGCCAAAAGAAGCACGTCGCTAGCTGTGGCCCGCAGCAATTCGACATGCGCCCAAGATTAGCACAGCACATGTGGGTTTATGTATGTATACTTAGTTTTCGGGATTCACGGCTGCGCGTGACACAAAGACTGACTCAATGCTTGCAAGACATCGCACGGAACATACATGCGAATATGCTTCGTGGAGTAAACTAACCCCTCCACCGCTTGAGGTGCTGGCGGACCTTTGTCCCTTCTGCTCAGCTTCCAATCCCTTTGAGATTCTGGACCATGGAACCTGATCTCTTGTCGCCTGCGTATCCGGGCTATTTATGGCGGAATTCAAGGCGTCCAGCGGTTACGCATCATGAGACATCACTCGGTCACCTCTTATGGGTAGGATCTACGTATCTTGACGCTAGGATCCCTTTTTCATTCGCACCTGGAAAACTTTGATGGTATAGGGCTCGACACAGGGGCAATAAATTAAAATTTTCTCTCTGTTGCGTGAAAATGCACATGATAATAAATACTTTAGCAAAAAGAAAATCAATATTAAGGTAGTTGTGGCGATCCTAATTACGTCGCGTTGTTGGGTATTTGCGCGGTGGCCGCTTAAAAAAAAGGGGACAATTTCATGTGTCCGGCACCATATCGGCCAAAATCAATCCTGGCGAACGCGGGGAGAACGAGTTAAAGGTTGACACAGCCTCGCCCTTTTTCAACTCGCTTACTTAAAACTACGAAACCGTCTGGGCGAGTTTACACATTACTTTTTGTCGCGAATGCA
The DNA here is from genome assembly GCA_016880775.1 of Phymatotrichopsis omnivora. Taxonomy (NCBI): domain Eukaryota; kingdom Fungi; phylum Ascomycota; class Pezizomycetes; order Pezizales; family Rhizinaceae; genus Phymatotrichopsis; species Phymatotrichopsis omnivora. The sequence continues at coordinate 2,815 of JABYPW010001483.1, forward strand.
TGCATTGAACTGATTTAGGTTGAATTGAATTGAATTTACGGTAAATGACTCCTACACCAGAAGAGTTTCGCGGGGTGCCTTGGATACCATCCTCGTCGACTACAGCTCACGCATCAAGATAGTAGAAATGAATGCCAAAAGTTTAAATTTTGAGATAAATAAATCTGCTAAATTACGAAAACAGTGGCAAAGAAGCCTTTTCTCATAAACCCTGTTTCCCTCACTGTAAAATACAGATTAGATTTTGTATGTAGAGTAGGTGAATATTAACCAAAATCTACCTTCTACCATTACCCGGCTTCTGTAATCTGCCTGGCTGCGGTTCCTGACTGGTACATTGTATGATAACTTTTCTGCGACAGCCCAGTCTCCGATGGCTTCCTTCCAACTTGCAAAAGTCGCGAAAACTGACCGACAGTAACTGGCGCTTCAGACATAGTTATAGAATAAGTAAGGGTATATCATAAGTAATTATGGTTGCGATGAAAAGGTTGAGAATATTTACAGATGAACCGAAATTTTTTTTCGGCAAAGCAAATTGATATGTGGGAGAACGGAATGGTATCCGCGGGGTTTCGCAAAACTTTGTTGGTGTAATGTAGGAGTCATTTACCGTTGAATTACTTAATAGCGGGCGCTGCGTCAGTGTAATCGCGCCCATCCAAGTCGAAGTGAAGTGGTTTGGAAAGAAAAAGCAGCTTGGATTTGTTATGGATATGCTTAAATTTTTAAAAAAAATAAAGTGGATTGAAAAGTAAAACAGCTTGGATTACGGCTACGCCTGAATTTTTTTTTTTTTTTTTAAAAAAATTTCCAGTAGTCAAAACAATGATGTACTCGAGTACGCTAGCGCTAAATTGAATGTACTCTACTCTAGGCCCTGCAGGAAGTAGTGTGGTAGCGCCTCGCCAAGGCAAACAAGGCATTTTCTTGTTCGCAGGCGCTTCGCAGGTTAGCCCGTACAGCAGTATTTTTTGCCATACGTGACGTGGCCACGTGAGTACGCTACAGCTTGAGGAAGTGTCGCCTGTGAGGAGAGCTTATTCTAGCAAGTTTCCGCAACTACTGCAAATAAGCTCGCGCGGGGGGAAAGGGAAAGCCTGGATGTACAGTACGTACACTACATGTACGTCGATGCGAAGGTCTGCCGGGTCCCAGGGATGTGCGATCTCTGTGAGTACTCCGTTAAGTTGGATCGTTCATGCCTGGGCTGAGATGGCTGTTCCAAAAACACGATGGTGTGCAGTCGGATTTTAAAACGAGCGTGATATCATACGGGGTGGGCGCCATCTTAAACGCAGGCAGGTAATGTGGGTCTGAGGGTGGTACATACATGTAGTTATTTCCTACATACATGTAGTTCGGGAGGGACGCATTGGTGTCCCGTGCTTTTGGTGCTCACGCCTCGCGAATTCTCCGCAAGAATAACACAACACAACCTCTTCTCCTTTGGCAACGTCGCAGTGCAAGCTCCACCTATGTACTTGGGTTGTCGCTGCCGGAGAGCTGACCCCGCAACGATCATGTTCGTTACCACCTATCCCTGTCCCTTTCCCCATTCGTAACCTCTACCCGTACCGCGTCGCTTATCGCGTGCATCCGAGCGAAAAGGAATCGGTGGTTAATGAGTGGTTACGGGCGCCAACGGTAAGCACATTCAATCTCCTCTTCGCCTCGTCTGCTCCGCCCCCGAGAAAACAACGCTGACGACAACGCGAAGTCAGTGAGCTCAACATCCAAGCCAACAAGTCGTAAATTCCAGCGTGCTACGAGGCTAGTCGAGCGTTACAAAGATGAGGATTTCGCCTCCGATGAATCCGAAACGGAAAGCGATCTCTATCTTTCAATTGTTAGCGATAATTCTTGTGGTCGTGGAAAGCGCAATAAGAAACGTATTAAGAGATCAGATAGCGATGGAGAATCGACTAGTGGGGATACCGACGGACTACGCGGACGCACCGTGAACGGACGCAATGTTAAACACATTTCCTCCAGTCTCAAGAGAGCACGAAATCCCAACGTGTTTCGCCATATCCCTGGCGTTCCCGTTGGAACTTGGGTGGAACTATAGGCTCGCTTGTGGCGCTGCAGGAGTTCATGCGCTGTCTACTCATCCCTTTTATTTTTTATTCTGTCCAGGTATTTCGGCTAGTTGTCATAGCCTCGGGGGTATTGCAGGTACCGAAAAGACTGGGTACTTTCCAGTCGCGCTATCTGACGGTTATGAAGATGACGTCGACGAGGGCTTCCGCTTCACGTACACTGGGTCTGAGGTCGCGACCTCAAGGGAACAAAATATAACCCAAAGAAGCTCAAGACCGTCCCCAGAGCTCTGATCAGCAGCTCATATGTAGGAATGTAGAGTTGAAGGAATCGTGTGATACCGGAAAGCTTATCTGCATCATTCCTGGATTTAAGGGTACATTGGGCCCGAAGACTGGGTATCTATATGATGGTCTATACAGGTGAAAGAAACTGGTTTGTTGAGATATAAGGTATAGAAATACGCACTCAAACCCTTGGAAGGTCAACCTCTATTGGACCATAAAGGTATGCTCGTAGCCTCAGAGATATAACGTAACCGTTTACTATAACGTCTAGTCGGTGGACCCGATGAAGATGACGAACCCAACTCGGATACCGATGAGTCCGGAACCGAGAACGCCGAAGATGCTAAAGATGAAGATATCAAGGACGAGGACAAAGAGGACGAAGAGCACCATAACATTTCCAACATCGAATCTGAAGGTATCATTGGCGGAGGTGGGGTTTCGGCGCAACTCGCTAGACAGGTGGAGGCGCAGGTAGAATCCAATGCAGAGATTAACTTAGATGCGACTAAGGAACAGAGGCCGAAGCCTATAGCCAGAAGTAGAAATCCTAGGGCTAAGAAATCTAATAGGCGTAAGTAATCTCATTTGTCTAGGTGGGCGAAGGATTCTTAGTTCTTTCACCAGAGAGATACTAGCAATGAGAGATGGGCTGACGATGGTGTCACGTTTTGATGATTGTGTTTGAATTGGTACATATTCGTTTTGCGCGACTTTATTTTCCTTTCTTTTTGTTGCCAAATGCGTGTCTGCAGCGCAGCCATTGTTTATTTTGAAGCATGATTTTGTTATTTATTCTTATTCGGCGATGGATTTGGATTTCGTTTGTCTGCTTTTTTCCCCTTTGGCTCTTTTTGGAGGATGCATTGCCTTTCTTCATGTATGAAGCTCTAAACTTTGCGAATGAATTTTTTTTTTCTTATTCTGCTTTTTACAGATAAATACGTTTGGTTGCATATTGTAGGACATGGCTGTCTGGTTACTTTTTTCCGTGCCGTGATGGATTGAAGTACACCTGCTCTCTACTCTATTACCTTGATGCGGACCATAGCTGCTAGGATGTGGGAGAAATAGCTGATGCAGAGGATTTGAGATTGCTCGGAGATGTAGATGTAGATGGATATAAGATGTAAACGGATTCCATCATAGATTACGAGGTTCTCAGAAAATATGGAGCATATGGTTTGCGACGACAATGCCATATCTTATTTCAACAAATACGTGCCGGTCAAGGCCTAGCATGATATCGAACGGTCGTTGGATGGCTTATATCCATCCCAAGATTACGTGAATTTGGGGTTCGGCAATTATTCGGTTCGATGCTACCCGCCGAAACTTTAGAACCGGAGTACATTACATGTATCTTTGGTATAAGTCAGGCGCCTGGAGTAAATCGATTTTTATCAAATTCCAAACCCATCAACTCAGCCTATTGCATGAACTATAACTACCTCCTATATATCGCTCGGGGGCGATGTTTTTCGTGCATTACGCTACTGGTGCATAAGGATTGGAAACCTAGCCTAAGATAGACGCGGTCGGATAATAACCGCACGCAATTTGTTATGGCAACCGTTGCCATCATCGAGCTTTGCATGGGGTACCCGGTACGTTACCGCCTGGTGGAGGTTGGGATAAGGTGGCGGAGGTTGAGATAAGGTTTCGGCTGCTCTAGGCTAAATGCATGAGATGATTGGGCGGAGCTAAACGATATTAGGCACATTTAATATTGAGTTCGAAGAGAGCAACGGCAATGCGTTTGCATGGACACAGAACAGAGTGGAACCCCAAAGGTATAGGACACTCTCTTATGATTACACATTCGCTCTCGTCTCCATACATTGAATTGGTTGATGCTCGGTTATTCAACACTATTGGTGGCACCCCGGAAACCGAGTGATAATTGGTGATTACAAAGCACATTTCTGCCCTTACTTTTCCTACGAAGTATCCTTGCACATTGCAGACGTCCGGGTCACGGAAATCCAAACATTTATTGAAATAGCCATCGCGAACTTCTATTTACTAAGCTTCTTAAGAATGCCTGTGTGGGGATTTGGCTTCGGGGGGATCAGCGGGTAGTTTTCTAGGGCATGCATAATTCGCGAGAGTAAATGTACATGGAGTTTCAAAGATAAGCTAATGAGGAGAAAAAAAGAATTTCCATCATGCTCATTCTGTAAATCTGCAGCATTGCCTATAGCTATCAAGCATGTCATACTTCTCGAACTGCACATCAACATTTACCTGCGTAACATCCCTTCTTCTCACACTAAGCCCAACCCCTACATCCTCTCAGCCAACTCCAGGTTCCTTCTCCTCCCATAAATCCCATACCATGCATCTTTCCCACCAAATTGACGACTCCCTCAGCAATGTACTTACATAGGACCCTTTAAGCGAGACTTACGGGAGAAATAGTGGAGAACGGGAGTCTGACAATGTATTTTGTAGAGGATGATGAATTCAAGGAAAGATATTGTATGCGGAGAGAAATCGAAACAGGCTTGTGTTTCGGGTGCGGTTTTTCTCGTGGTGGTTAGGGTTGATGAGATAATTAACAGCGCCGTCACCACGTTCACAGCGCCATTGCTATTAACGGTGCTCTGAACAGCGTCATACCTGACTTGACGGAGCTCTCAACGGTGCTGTGACTTAGTTGGCGGCACCGTCAGCGAAGTTTTGACACAGCTAGCGTCCTATGCTAACTTGCTATCAAAGTTACTTCCCGATGTAATGAGATTACATGGTGTGCAAGAGGTACCAGACAATTATGAGATGTTGTCACGATATATTTGCTGAGGATTGGTGGCTGTCACACTAGCTTTGACTTTTAAATTAGTCTGTTTTCGCTATTAGTCGGTCGGGGAATCTCGGTGACTGTACTTTGAGGCTTTTCCATTTATCCGCGTGAATATACACTCGTATGTTCTTTTGTTCGAAGGTCCTTATTGTTTAGTTTTCTATATATGTGCGAGAATGTTACCATGTATGTATTTTTTTTTTTTACTTTTCGGTCGAATCTATACATTTCTCGCGTATCTTCAGAGGTCTTCCTCCCATATTCTAAGTCGGGCCCTGGCTATAATGGAGTTACACTCCTGATCACTCGTTCAAACCCCGAAAGCATCGCGTGCCCTGCCCGATGCCGTCTCGGTTATCTCCAATTGACTTCTTCGTTCACCGTGTCTCAACCACTGTTCCTCCGTACCAACACCTCCCACACCAAAATCCTCCCGTTTTCATGCATATATGTCCTCGAAAAACTCGCCGGTCTCCTCCTGCACGCCGGCATTGATTCCCACGGTTATAGTGGCCATAGCTTCCGTAAAGGGGCTGCAACCACTGCCGCTAATATGGGCATACCGGGTCACCAAATTCAAATCATGGGTCGATGGAAATCGGAGGCGTATAAACCCGGAGAATGAGGTCGTAGGGTACACACCCGAAAACCGACGAGGAAAGAGACATAAAAGGGGGCACACACGAAATACAAGAACGACGAACGGCGCACGCCCAGAAACTAACAGAACGGTGACTGAGAAAAATGCCTTCGCAATTGCCCCCCTCTCTTCCTCCATAAATACATGACCCGTGAACCCCCCCTTTCTTCTACCCGTCATTCACATGTCAATCGCCTATCATGCCCGAGTTCCGATACCTTTCTTGTTCCAGCCTCCACAATACTCATGCCGTGCCGCCAAATCCCCGCTATACCCACAATACATCTCGTGCAAGATACAAAATAGACCATTCAGGTCACCGACCACCACAAAATCCTCCGAACGACTCCGAAATGCCCCACCGCGAATATAGGTCCCGGAAACAACTAACCCAACCGACATACATAGTACATGTAACCTTCATTCCGATGATTGCCCCGACACTGCCTCCGACGGCGTTTGTTACAGGAAGTAGCACGTGGGATTGGTCAAAGCATTGACACAACATCGAGACGGAAAAGATATAATAGAAAAAAATGCTGTGGTGTATTGTGAAAAAAAAAAAGGGGAAAAACAAGGTAAGCCACACAACACTCCATACAAACATGGCAATTTCAAGAAAGGTTAGAGTTTCTGCGACACACGACTTTTGCAATATGAAAGGATAATTCGTATGCAAAATAAGGGCAAAAATGGACTATGTAACGGAATGTTCTGGAACACGGAATGTGTAGCGTATATTTAACATTTACGGGAGTAAACATGAGAACGTTCCAGAGGCAGGGATGTGTCAGGAACGCTGCAGGTCAGGCTTGGCAGAACCTAGCAGAGTGGGAGGGGTTGAAGGAGTGGTGCAGGCAACCACTCAACCCTTTAAAAAAATTCAACCTTTTGATTCAGCAACCAGCGATCGAACAGGACTCGACGAGAGTACACGAATACCAGAGATCAGAAAATGTGAGTCTGTTTAATGTCACATTATCTCTCTAACTGGCTAGACTATTGAAGACTGACTTGCTAAATTCACGAGAACAGAAAAGTAGCCTGTTCTACACGAGTAATTTCTTCCCACCACCACCGCACCAAAAATGAATTCCTTCAGCAGTACTTTACCATCTCTTTGCATTTGTGGCGATGAATGCTCGCTAACAAAATGTTTCTTGTGACAGAATTGGTTCATGTTTATGGTCCAAATCTTGTGGCTGCTGGAGTCGCTTCTGCCACAGTTATTTGGCAGACGAAGAAATTGAGCGATGGATCCAGGGATGAGTTGAAGAGAGAAATCAATGGACTCAAGAGGGAATTCAGGACAGAGATTGATGCAGTCAAGAAGGAACTTAAGGAAGACATTTTCGGAGTGGAGGCGAAATTGGATAGGAGCAGTGACCATATCCTGACGGTTACTCGAGAAGCCATGGAAGCAATGGAAAGAAGAAACTGTAAAGAAATACGTGCACTTGCAGCTAGGATCAAGCTCTGCCAGGAGTCCGGAGCTGAGAACTGTTAGTAACCGGGGTCTGCTGCCAATGAAGGTAAGTCAGAGCGTCTTGAATCCATTGATTTCTCTCTTTAACTCATCCCTGGATCCATCGCTCCCTTTCCTCGCCTGCCAAATAACTGTGGCAGAAGCGACTCCAGCAGCTACAAGATTTGGACCATAAACATGAACCAATTCTGTCACAACATTTTGTTAGCGAGCATTCATCGCCACGAATGAAAAGAGATGGTAAAGTGCTGCTGAAGGAATTCATTTTTGGTGCGGTGGTGGTGGGAAGAAATTACTCGTGTAGAACAGGCTACTTTTCTGTTCTCGTGAATTTAGCAAGTCGGTCTTCAATAGTCTAGCCAGTTAGAGAGATAATGTGACATTAAACAGACTCACCTTGTCCGATCTTTGGTATTCGTGTACTCTGGTTGTGTCGTGTTCGATCGCTGGTTGCTGAATCAAAAGGTTGAATTTTTTAAAGGGTTAAGTGGTTGCCTGCGCCAAGCCTAACCTACAGCGTTCCAGACACATCCCTACCTCCGGAACGTTCTCATATTTACTCCCGTAAATCTTAAATGTACGTTACACGTTCCGTGTTCCGGAAGCAAGGATTTGTCTGGAGCGGCATGTGCCAAAATGTTCTGGAACAAGCAGTCACAAAGCACACTAGAGCAGCGCAAGCTGAGTAAGTATAAGAAGGGGTGGGTTTCCCTCCCTTCTGTGGGTGATTGGGTGGTTTTAGAGCATAGCCGCGTGGCTCCATCTCAGTTATTCCTTCCCCAGTCTTGTACTAAATTAAAAATATAAATTGGATTTCCCCCCTCCCTTTTGTGGGTGAGAAGGGCTAGGGCCGTTCAAACTTTCGATTCAACAACCAGTGATCGAACAGGAAATATCTGTGATAATTATACGATACAGTGACAGCCGATAGACAAGCTATCACATCCCTTGACTTCGACGATTAACCACAATGAATGACGACAACGCGAATCAGAAGAAACGAAGGTCCAAGTGGACAACTCCGTATTCGAAGCTGACGATTCAAGAAGCGGAAGATAGATTAGGCATCATGTTAGCATTACGCGGTGTTCCGGTGAAGACAATGTTGGAAGGCAAGTTGGTTGTTGTAGGAAAGGAAGACATCTTGCAGGTTGAGGAGAACGTTTACGTTGGCCTAGTGGGACAACTCGAAATTGAGGGATACTCTACCGAGGCGGATCCTGACTTCAAGGAAGCAAATCTCAACGACCTAGTGATTTTCATCATGCATCCCATACTGCGTTTTGTCAGAAGGTAGACTGCACGAGACCTACGTTTACGCAGAGAAAAGGAGATTGTTGCGGTAGATTCTGAAACTGGCGGCATGGAGGAATTCGTTGTTATGGATTTTGTTTCTCTGAGGGGGAAAAAAACTTTGTCTTGAGAGTAGAAGCGAAAAACGTTTCCCCTGGAGAGGCAAGAAAGCAGTGTTTCCTCTCAATGAAGGACATGAGAGATAATAACGGTAGAGGTACGGTGTATGGGTTTATTACTACGGGCGACAGCTGGCGAATGGTGAGTTACGATGGGACGTTCGAGGTGAGTGAGAAGATGGAGATAATATTCGATACGATGGACGACGACAAAGAAAGGTGGATAAAGGATTACTCCGTTTTGGTAGATTGCTTGAATGTCGCATTTGAAATAGAGAAGAAAACAACGTATATTCCTGATCACTAATCAAAAGAAAAGAGCGACTCTAAACGGATCTTTATATACAGTGAAGACCACGAGCTAACAGAACGAACAAAAATAAACGCGAAAACAAATAAACACGAAAACGAAAAACGCACTAGACACCCAAGAAAACCGAGAACCTCGGACCGAGAGGAGAAAGTCTTGGAAAGAAACGAGAAAGAAACGGAGATGAAAGGGAAGGAAACGGAAAGACCAATTTCGGGAACACGAAGCACCAATTTCGGGAACACCGAACGGCATCGTCCCCTGCAACAGCATTGAGCAATGGAGGCATTGTGGAAGATTGAAGGTGAGTACCTGGTGGAGTTTTTTCCTAGGGGAATTGATTGTGGTTACTAATTTATTATCAGGGAATACTTCTTTTTTTCATGGGAGACCCCTTGAGGGAAGCGAAAGTGGGGGCGAAGCCTCGCGTATCGAAACATGGGGCGTAGCCTCAAGGAGCGGAGGACCCGGAACACTGGAAGTAATTCCTGTTTTACGCAGTAGATCTCCTAACGTTCCGGAGGCAGGGATCAGTACGCTGCAGTGTAGGCTTGGCAGAACGCTGACACAGTGATGTGGCACAGGGTTAAGCTAAGCGTAGCAAAGATTTAGTTTAAGAGGAGGTCTGCGGAACTAAATATTGGTTGCATCCGAGCTTTGCGCAACCTACCGGGAGCTTTCCAGAATTAGCTTCGCGGCCAGGCCAGCTTTAGGCAGTATTTTTTTTTTTTTTTCCACGGTCGCCAACAATCATCGACCTTCGAAGGTCGATTAGAACACGGTATCTCTCGTAAACATGATCCCCGGTCACCAGTATATAAGCTCCGACGGCACCCAATTAAAATGTTCAGTATCATAGTTGATAGGTTCCTTAAAAATACACGGCGCACAGTTATCCAAACCATTTTCATCAGCAAATTCGAATCAGCTTCTTATGGATTGGCCCACGCAACCACAAACGCAGAATGCCGACGTTGCTATCACTGGTAGCCATGCTGGTACGAGGATATTGCAAAACCATGCCTCCAAAGGCTCTGGTGCATTTTGGGACAATTCCATGGACCTCCGCGACGATTTGGGAGGTCTCCTCAATGGAAACCCGATATATCAACGAGATAGTGAGTACGAAGCAATCTACCTGGAGTGCGGACCAAATGAGCCGGCAGTAGATTGGTTCCAAAATTTTCTTATCATACCTCAAGCTCTTCCCGATGAACCAATCCTGGCTCCAGGTCATCGTGAGCCTGTTCCACCCGAACTCGAAATATATTTTCCAATGTGAGTTACTTTCTCCACGAAACTTTCCATTTAATGCAAATATGATCCCCCAAAGTCACTGGCGATAGTTATAGCAACCAGACAGGCAATGACACACATGGACATGCGCGTCCGAAATGTAGGAAATCATTCAGCACTCCTGCCAAAATCACTTGACATGTCCATAAAAGCCATGGCCCTTGATTCAAATGCCTTTGACGGACATGTCACCAATCTTATTCAAGGGCACAGGGCTTGAGGAATCATATGAAAAAAGACACCCAGAGGCAACAATTCCGCATAGGCAGGTTAAAGGCTGATGCAAAAAACAATGATCTGGGGTTGTGGTTGTGGTTGTGGTTGTGGTTGTGGTTGTCGGCGCTTTTTTTTTTTTTTTTTTTTTTTTTTTTTTTTTTTTTTTTTGTGTGTTTGTTCTTTTTGAATGAATATATGATCTTTCTACATTTACCCCATTATGTACTCGGTTTTCTTAGTTATTTTTGGATTTTTTTCGGGGGTGCATGTTTTTGAGGAAATAATGAATTAATAAATTGAACCATTTGGATTTTTATTACTTTCTGCAATGAAAAAAAAAAAGGAGAAAAAGGGGTGGGAAAGGAAGGGGTTTATAACACTTTAACAATAGCCTAGCCCTTGTTGACACCAAAAAAATAACTTGTTTTTGTTAGTTCCGTCCCATTGGAAGACTTAGGCTTCGATTGGTAAGCTACACATCATTATTTACTTCTATGAATAGCAAGCCTATTAGTGAAATAAAATTATTGTGTAGATAGCATCTAACCTCGTAGTTGTGACTTCAAGTGGCAGATAAGGGTAATAAAAAGGCCGTCTCTTTATGTTTTAGCACAACGATTCCATTTAACGCGAGAACGGGGTTGTGGGTGGGTAAGTGACAGCGAACAGGTTTGAAGAATTTTTTTTTTTTTTTTGAGAGGGTTGCTTTTCCTTTTCTTTTCATCGCGCAGCATAGGTTTCAATTGAGATTGGGCTTTCGTTTTTCATCAATTTTTTCAGCACTTATAATAGATGGAGGGTGAGTAACAAAAGCTCAGGCAAGAGCAATACCCACTTCCCATCTAGCGAATCTCGCATGAACTGAGTCGAGCTTAGATTGGGGAGAGAGTTCGCTGCTTGGCCAGGGATACTGGAGACTGGCACGGCTCTGGGCACATTAGGCCCAACACAACCAAGCACGGAGGCGAGAAGAAAAAGGGTAGAGGATAGCTGACAAGCTGCGGAGGGCAACATACATAGAAGAGTGCAAGATAATAAAAATAAAGTAGGGTACATTACACACATCAAAACAGACACTACGTCAGGAGTCAAGTACGCTCCTGGAAACATGTCGTCGCTGTGGTGAGAAAAGCAGAGATCCGTTGTTGCTGGTGTGCTAGAGTTCCTTTAAGCATGGCGAGAAGCAGCGTTTGCGAGTTGGCCGAGGGAAGCGCACGACGACCCCCATCTTGCTTGTGGTGTGTATGTAATTTTTCTTTTTTTTTTTATTACTTTGCCAGCCGACCCACGAAGGCTACTTTCCGGATCTTCCAAAGTTTCCGCCAGTCGTGTCTGCTCGTCTGCCCCTCTCTGCCAGCCCGCCTACTCTCTGTTGGTTCCATTCCAGTGGAAGGCCTCTATAAGAGTGACAGGAAAAAGGGAAGAAAAGAAGTTAGGAAAAGAAAAGAAAAGAGAGAAAGTGGTAGGGCGGTCGTCGAGAAATCTGCACCGCTGCGTAGCTACTCCGCCAACTACAACGCAGAGCCACTGTAGAAAGGAAACGGTGCTCGATACATCTGGCAGCAGCCATCCACCACCAAACAGGAACGGGAAAAGTAGCAGCAGCACTTCCCCACACGCTGCTATCCACCAAGCGAACTGGTAGCGAAGCAGCAATGATCTCCCACGCAGTCATGGTGACGCTGAAATCGTCTGTCTGAAACTTTTGCTCCTCTCGTTGCTTCCAGTTCGTACCTGTTGCGGTGTTTCTTCCCTGCAGCCTCCGTTTGAAACCCCCTGAGGTATACAGGCCCGGTAAAAACGTAAAAATGAACATCCCGCTAATATTGATTGTGCTCCTACTCC
>JABYPW010001484.1:0-15147 GCA_016880775.1 Phymatotrichopsis omnivora
AAAAAAAAAAAAAAAAAAAAAAAAAAAAAACTTTAGTATCTTTGGGAAGAGGTGAAACGAGATGGGGTGAGTATATTCACCGGAACAGCGATCAGTTCGATGGTTTGTAGAATGTAACGCAAAGGGTAGGCCGCATGCACGGATCTCCGTATTTTTTTTTTTTTTTTTTTTTCTCCGGAAAGTTGCTAGAATGCTGCCCATGTGAAAATCGGAAGCGAAAAATTTTTCAGTGTTTTGGTGGGTGGCATAAAACGCGTGTAGCGTCCTAGCCCCTGCATGTTTCTTTTTTCTTCGTTCCAGTCCGCTATGTACCTATGTATCCGGAACTCGCCCCGTGGAAGTCCGTCGCGCCATTATTGGCTACTATGGAAAAAGTTTTCGCAGACTTTTTTTAGTATGCTCTTAACCTGAACTCGATCCACAACATGGCAATTCTGGGTAGCAAACCTTGCTCAGCCCGCAAAGAAGTATTAGAGTATACTCGAAACTCCGGAAGCGAAGGGCTCTTGCGCTCGGTGGGTTGCTGCGGTAAATGTTTGTAGCTTCCCTTTGGCGTCAACCCAAACGAGGGAATATTGCGAGGCGCACGAGGGTACGAAAGTCCGCCTCTCTGCTTCGCTCATGCTACTACGTAGCATCACGGGAAACAGTGCCAGATGAACACGGTTTCAGCCGACGATTTTTCAAGTTGTCGGCACCATTCTATACTTATGGATTCTCTCTTTAGACACAAAGTATCGATTTTTGACCAACTTTCTTCGCAGTTCTATCATTCAGGAAATAAAAGAAAACTCCACTATAAAAGAGAGTTGCAAAGTAACGTTACCCGCAGACGGGGCCGGCGCCCGCACCCCGCACGCCGGTGCCGAGTGGGCGGTATAAAGTGCAGAGCGTGGGCCTGGAACGCGCGGGGGGCGTAGCATCTGCACATGCATCGGCCTCCCCGCACCCCTGAACCCTAACCCACCCAACGCATGAAAGCATTAGGCGAAAATCGCTGGCGTCGCCGTCTCCACATTCCGAACCCCTCCCATTCCAGCGCGACAGACCGTTAGTTGCCATCGTGTATATGTAGGCCATGTATAAAACTCTAGATTGAAGGTGATGAAAATCCTAAATAAACAAAGTGACCAATCGGAGCAACAGATTTTCGCGACAATTTGAAACCCAAAATTAAATTACATGTAGTGAATTATACCCTTAGGCTACAATTGAAGGGCTTAAACATCGCCACTTAGTGACAACTGTAAATTGTTTGACGTGCATAGCAACTTGAACACGCAGAAAATGTCCCAAGGCCACCTTGCCCCTCTTGCTACAGACTGAGGACCTTCATGAGCCTTGTAGACTAAATACACGGACTTTCTTTTATTTTTCTCTCTCTCTTTTTTTTTTTTTTTTTTTGTTTGTATGTGTGTATCCTAGACTCGAGTCAGTCTACAATGCCGCGAAAATAGAAAAAGGGAAGCTTGAGGAATCCTTGGACGCCTGCATCGAGGCCGAAGAGAGAGTCGCGCAACTTTTCGATCAAGACAACTTGGTTGATCAGGCGGTTTGTTCCAATAAAAAACTGACTTCTTCAGAAATATCACCGTTTAAATATTAGCGATGAAGATGAATACGGAGACAACTCCGATAACTCTCATCTAATCTATCCGACAACCTCCAATACCTCCCAAACTGCTTTTGTTGAATTGAAACGACTTGAATTGAATTTTCGGTTCGAGCACCCAATATTGATATTACGACTAGCCCCCCTTCCAGCCGCCTCACCACCTGCATGGACACTGCTCTATTTTTATTTTTTTTTCCTTTGACTGCGAGCCGCGGGTTACGAGCAGCACCAAACGTAGAGCAGCTGTAGCATCTCCCCAATCTCGACAATCCCACTCCCCACCACCGTGTAGACTACAAACGCAAAGCCTTCCTCTCAAAATTAGCCACTGAAAGCGGTAAGTGCGGTGATATGCAATTCGATACAAACCGAACGACATAAAATGACTCGAGTGAAGGTGAAGCATAGCGATCCCCTAAATCCTGGCGGATGGAAAATTCGAAGCAGAAACTCGGAGAAAGTAGGATTAAAGCTTGGTGTCTCTTTGTTTTTTTTTCCCCCCTCTTCCTATCTGACGGCAGCATCGGACGGTTTTCGATCACTATGCATCCATCAACGTCCAGTAAGTCATGTGCGCTGGGTGATGCAAAAATATCGCACTGATGCATTAGGCCATCGTTGAGTTCCCACGGTACTGTTTCTCTCTATGTTTACCCTTGCTGATTTGAACCGATTGGCGTTGTGTGATTTATTTGCGCTTGCGAAAGGGTTAAGCGGTCCACATTATTCTCAGCAACGCCCGATTAGTTAATCCATGGACAGCGCTCGGCTTTAGCGTAATATGTCATCAAAGGCCTTTGAGAGTTCAATGTAACGTCATCGCTGCGGTCTTCAGGCCTCCGCGTCAATTGTCGGTTGCAAAGAGTCCAAGGTTGCAACAGCGCTCCTGGACCCCCCACACAGCCGGGCTAATGAAACCGGTGTTGTCAGTGGCGAAGACAAACTCCACGTATTTCAAACAAACCCATCCCGATCCGCAAGTAACGGCAACCATCTTGACATGACCGCCATTGGCGAAACGGAATGGCAGTTTTCAATTAGGGGTATATACGACATTGTGGTGAAACCGACGGTCAAAGGCTCGTTTGGGAAATTGCAGCCAGAGATACGTGCTAGACGTCGCTCTTATGGTGAGATTTTTGCTTCTGAAAAATATGCGTATCCAAAGCTACGGCTACGGCATGCGTCAACTTTGAAAAAAAAGGAGGTAGGCCCTTTAGTGGTAGAGTTCTTCTACCAAACAGCTGCACGAGTCACGACCGAACAGTTAAATATAAGAGCACAAAGTTTTTCAGAGGCCGCCGCTATATAAGTTTGTCGGATTATAACTTATATCCGCTAGATTTTTCGATAAATCTCGAAAATACACCGCAAATACAGAGACTCAGAGAACAAGTACAATGGAAGCCTTCTTCGCGAAATATGAGGGATTTCAGTTCCGCCCTTACCGTTCCATCGTTGAGGAGTTCGATTGTCTTTGCACTTTCAGAGGTTGGTCTGAAAAGGGACGTCCCCGGAAGAGGGCTCTCGCGGCCTTCCGGACAGCAATGGTCGAAGAGTTCAACGCAAAATACGGAACCGATTCCAAGGACCTTGAAGGATGGCGAAAACTTTGTTTGATGTGTGGCATTGAAGAAGCTCCCCCAAGCATCACGCAGTGCCGTAAGGTAAATTAACCCCCGATTTCCCTAAAGTTAGTACACAGCGATTTCAGGCTGCTGACGAACAACATACTTATCGAGAACAGATCCTCAAGAGAAAACACATCAACTTGGTCGATCTCATCGAACTAAATCTCCCTGTCAAAGTTTTTCACGACGTCACCGCCTTGAAAACTATACGCATATTACAAAGAAATTTTTTCCGAAGAACCACGCGAAACAAGGAGGTTTACTCAAGCACTTGCTGAGAGATCTTTCCACCGACGGCCCCGGCAGGCCCTAGAGAAAAAAAAAGACGAACGGTACATTGGCTGCAGAAACCATAGGCGATGTAAAAAGATTCATTTACATTGTATTTTCTTAATTTTATGGTATTTATTTAAACACCGGTATTGTTGTATTTTTTCAATTTTTTGCGTTGTATTTTCTCAATTTTTTTGCACTGTATTTTCTCATTTTTTGCTTTGTATTTCTCGATTTTTTTACATTGCATTTTCTCGACCCCTTGCGTTGTATTTTCTCGATTTTTTGCGTTGTATTTTCTCAATACGTTGTATTTTCTCAAATTTTTGCATTATATTTTTGTATTTTGTCAATCTTTTGCGCTGTATTTCCTCAATTTTTTTTTTTTTTTTCATTCATTTTCTCTGCTTCGAACTATTTTTTTGTACCGAGTACGTAAGGTCTTTTGGCTTTACGGCAACGAAGACGTTTTTTCCCAATCAGGTTTTTTTTTTTTTGCACCCTATACTAGCTGGTTACCCTCACTTTGCTTCGGGAAGCTATGGGAATGGAGAATTGATAAATAATTCTATAACCTATCCAACCCCCGACGTTTTGTTGAGGTATTTATAGTTGCGACACTCAGAGAATTATCGCTATAAACGATAAAAAGAAAACGACACTTCAATAACACCCTTCCATATTAATCACAAGTTTCCCCGAATCCTCCTTCACACAATTGGGTTAAGCCAAACTCAACTTTCATTAAAAAAAAAGTAATGCTCCTACATTTCATCTTCCTAGAGCATACGGACATATGTAGTGGCTGACTGGGAAGTCGTTTATTAGCTGGTGTACTGGGGGGAGTAAATGATGTTGAATAATTATTACACGTTCACCATGGTGAAATGCGCAGTAGAATATTAGTATGATTCACGATGTTATTTCAATACCATTTCCGAGAAACTTTTATCTTCAAAAATTGATGAAAAATGGCCTTACGGTAACGCCACCAGGGGTATTTTACACCGTTTTGAGCATCTGTTGAAGCTTTCCTCACCTCTCAAAGATTCATAAAAATAAGCGAGAAACGAATTTTCAGAAACGGTATCCTGAATCTGCTATTCATTTCAGCTATTCAATATGGCGTGATACCACCAATTGCACTAAATTACAACTTGAACCCGCGCCTGCGCGCTCTCGGTCAACAGCTGCAACTCTTAAAACTGGAATACAATCCTATGCGTGCCTGACTCGGCCAGTTGTCCGTTAGCCGCGTCACGCAGCTCGGGGAAAGGATGACTGATCCGAAAGCTTGTAAGGTTAGCGAGGGATGCGGTAGTGAGACAGCAGCGTCTGCCTCCCATCCGTCCACCCGCGCCACCCGCACCGCCATCTCTGAACCCTAACCCGCCCGATGCGTGGAACCAATCCTACGTGTGTACAGAGTACATGTGAAGTCTACTCCCGAAGAGGCGAACCTTGCCGCCGACGGATAGTCTGATTCGCTTTTGGCCTTGCCTGACGGGATCGACTTTCAGGTTCTTTACGCCTGACACGAGCACGAAAGTCTGCCTCTCCGCTTCGCCCAGCGACACGGTGTCAGCTGACGATTTTCACACCGCCGGCACCGTAGAGATTACCTACGAGAGTATTCCGTGTGTGGTTTCGCTTGACAGCGCATTTGGCCGGCATCTGCCCTGGTCTAAATTAAAATCAGAACGAAACATTTTTCGTTGAAGCCACGGGCCGAATTATCGAAATGTACCAAGTACGGCAGAGTGTACCCGTGTGTGAGTGACGTCTGATACGTGTGTGCCGACCCCATGGTTAGTAATCTTATAGCTATGTAGCTGCAGAAGTGCGTTGTTCCCCTTCTTAGGATCTATGGCGGAACATCGTAATGACCTTCTTCTCGAGCTGTTTTCTATCCGATGGTGCAAACACAACACGGCGGTAAAGCAATGTCATCCGTCGAAAGAAAGCCAACACCGATATGTGATAACGAAAATTTTTTCTTTCTTGAGATATGGGCGATGGTCGCTACCACAATTCCCCGCAATGCTCTGCCAACACCGCCAGATTTCCGAGATCCCGAGTATAGAAATCGTCTAGCTCGTACGACATCGAACGTTTGTTGTTGAATTCCATGGGCTTATCAAGGTCCACGGTGCAGCAATTCACGGTGCGTTCGGATGAGGCATAAATGCCGGGTTAGGCGCCTCGCTTTCGGTAGCTAGCCGTCGGTGAGCCTCTCTATTCCCGCGATACTGAGCCTCCCTCAAAATTTTCTCCATATCTTCCAACCAATGCAATAGTCCAGCTCCGGAACAATGCAGAAGTTGGGGGTATTCGATGTGAAAAACGTGTTTTGATTTGCTTCGCGCTTAGGGGTTACGCAAGGGCTAAGCGGTCCACATGATTTTCAGTAACGTCCAATCAGTTACTCCGCGGACAGCGCTCCGTTTGTGCGTATAGGTGAGTGAGAGGCTTTGACAGTTCAATGTTATCACTGCAATTCCCAGGCCTCCGCGTGCTAATGTACGTGTACAATTGTACATGTACATGTAAAACTGCGGAGAACGACCCGCTGCTAAGGATCCAACCCCTAACATGCCCCTGAGCCCTCGCACGGTCGAGCTAAAAGAACTGGCTGTTGTGGAAACGATCCCTATGCCTACTCAGGGTTGTGGATGGTCGGGCACGGGGGCGCCGGGAAAGATAGTTGAGACGAGCGAAGGAGAAGATGAGTAAGCATGGGAGGGTAAAGGAGTGCACGAGCACTAACTATTCTTTCTTCTATATTGTAGTGAACTCTATCGTTTTCTTGTCCTCCTACTGGCGTTGTTGCCGGCGGAGAAAATTTTCACGTATTTTCGAACAGACTTGCTTTATTGAAGGCCGTATGAAGGGTTACCCTGACGGCGCTTAGCAAAGTTCGCTCCTGGTTGTGTGGCTATGTCATAGGGCCTTAATTGGCCGGTACGCCCCGCCCGCATCACAGTGACCGTGGGAAGCTACAATACGCTTGCTTTATTGAAGGGTTCATGACTCATGAGATAAATCGTTGGCACATAGGTGGCCCTGTGTTTTGCGGTTTAGCAAGTTACACGAGGTTGCAAAAGGCTAAGCCACCACGACTAAGGCAAATTCCATACTAATTCTGAAAAAGCCAACACTGTAGGACTTTTGCTGACCTGTTAATATAAGTTACCGCCTTGATATGAACGTGATCTGCGAAGCATGCTGGCGATTTTCTGTGGGGGTAGATATAACCCTATTTTGAAATGGACGGCAAAAAAGCTCGTTTCGGGAAAGTGCTGCTGGGACCCGCGGGAGATGGGATTTGGAATTTTGCTCCTTTATTTTTGGGAAAATATGGGTTAAGGGTTAGGGTTATAGCATTTGTCACTTCAAAGAGGAGGTACATCCCCAGGTCTTGGAGTTCTCCTACCTAACAGTTGCACAAGTCACGGTCGAACGGTTAGATGTAAGTGCCCAGAGTTTTCGAAGAAACAGCCGCGGTATAGGTTTCTCGGATTACAACTTATATCCGCTTCAATTTTCGATAACACTTACATATACGACGTAAATACGGAGATCCCAAAGAACCAGTACCATGGAGGCCTTCTCCACAAGCTATGAGGGATGAGTTCCGCCATTACCGTTCCATCATCGACGAGTTCGACAGCTTTTTCGTTTACAAAAATTGGTATGAGAAAGGACGCGCCCGGAAGAAGGCCTCTTGTACGGCCATGGTCGAAGGCTTTAACGCAAAGTTCAGAACCGACTCCAAAGACCCTGAAGGATGGCAGAAACTTTGTTTAACGTGCGAAATTGAAAAATCACGTAAAGCATCACGCAGTTCCGCAAGGTGAATTAACCACCAATTTTTTTTTTCCCAGGATTAGTATACGGGTAATTTCAGGCGGCTAATAAACTTTATTCTTATAGAAAGTAGGTTATTGATAGGACACACATAAACTTGACCGATCTCATCGAACTAAATCTCCTTGCCAGGGTTTTCCACAAAGTTATCGCCTCGAAAACTATACGCATAACCCTAAGAAGTGCTTTCGAAAGAATCACGCGAAATAGGGAAGTCTACTCAAGCACTTGTCCAGATGCATTTCCATCGGCGGCCCCGGCAAGGCCTAGAGAAAGAGAGTTTACGGAAGACGATACCAAGGAATATAGGGGCGAGCAGGAAGTTGGTCGCGGAAACTATAGACGATGGAAAAGGGTGCTTTTGCGTTGTATTTCTCAATTGTTTATGATTTTCTTCTTCTGTCTCGGACTATTTTTTGTGTTGAACGCGTAGGGTATTTGGCTTTTTTCGGCAACGGGAACTTTTTTTTTTTCTATATCAGGTTTTTTTGTACCATAACTACTGAGGGGATGTGTCCACACTACGCTGTGCACAAAATAGATAAACAGCGAAGCTAGCTATTTCGAATTAATCACCTGAGACTCTTTGTATATCCCATTATTGAAGTTACAACTACAAAACACAATGCTAGCAAAAAATAAAATGCGTTGAGCGTAGCAATAGGCATACTCCGTTATGTTCTGTTACATGTAAATATTGAATGAATTTAATTCTCAATTTAATGAAAGATATATAATATGTATGTAAATAAGAGTACATTATGTTCCTAGCCCGTATATGTGGTTGATCTACAGCGGATTGATGTGTAGTTGTGATGTGTCAAGGATATGACAATCCACTGGCAGGGGTGTTGGGTCTCGCTTAATTTTGAGGGAATATCACCTGATAAAGGTTAGGGTGTGTCGCTTAACTTTAAAACGTGTCACGTGATTAGGGCTCGAAAAGCATAACTTTATTTTAACTCAATATCACGTGATCAGGGTTAGGGGTTTGCGGTCAGTACCTTTCTCTTTCTTTTTGCAAGCGTATAATTTTGTCTATATTTAGCACGCCCCCTCCCCCCCACCCCCCAAAGCTTCTTCACCAACCCTTTTTTTCTTCCACCTCCGTCTACATATAAAAATCTATATCCACTTCCAACAACTGAAGGATAAAACGCCTCAACGTTGCAGTAGACGCTCATGTTCAAGGAAGCAGACTCAGCACATTTCCTAAATTATCCCATTTTCACGATTTTAGCCACAGGAAGCCTACATGTTGCGAAATTGGATAAGGAAATTGAACATTTTCGCTACTGAAATTTCTGTAGAAAAAAAGGAAAAACAAGTAAATACGTCCTGCGTCGCGGAAAAAGTGTTGAGCCGGACGCGAAAAGTGGATGGAAAGGGAGGGAATAGCTTGTATTCTATAACACGAAGAAAAAGATGGCTAAGGAACAAAGTAAAGAAGAGGCCGTATGGGCGAACGCCCGCAATACATATACCGGCATGCGGAAAACAGAGTGAGAAACTATGAAGCGCGACGGCTAAAAGCAAAGAAATAACGCAAATACAAAAACGGAGACTATGAAAACATTCACGGGAATAAAGAAAGCCCCGCCGATAATGGCGCATATCCCGAGATCCTATATTGACCAAAAAATAAGAAAGGAATGTAAAAAACGGAAAAACAGGAACAACGGCAACGAAATCCGAACAAAAAACGCTCACGCATATTTATTCCAAAAAAAAAGCATCAAATCTATTTTGTGGAGCCACCGAGGAAATGTGTGCGTAACAAAAATTATACATTTCCCAGTATTTCTCCCAGAAAATTTGCTACACTTTTCTCCGATAGATTGTAGCAAATTTTTCAATACTTTATTCCATCACATTTGCAGACCCTTTCTAGATGGCCTTTCTAATATTATGACATTTATTTCTTCGACGCTTTCATATGCTTTTCATTCCTCCGTTATTACTTGTCCTTGTCCATCTTTTTGAACATCTACTTCAACCGTATTGCCATGACACCCTCACCTCCCCTCTTCCAGCAAACTCCGCTTCTTTATTTTTCTGTCACTACTGAATGACCTACGTGAGAAAAAATTGCCGACAACTCAGCGTCAGCGAGTTTGAAATATATATATAAATTAAACTAAAACCTATACATAAACATTGGAAAGTGAATACCTTCGGCGGATAATAGCTCGCGGGCAGGATTTATCTTCACCAAGAGCCAAGAGAAAAAAAAAAAAAAAAAACTGCGTGGGATTGTCTGCTTTCTGTGTGCAGTCAGCCAGATCTAACTCTTACAAATTCTAGAGGGATACATTTAGTGGTGACTGAGAAGGCTCTGGGAAATTTGGGGGTTCGGAAACGGTGAGGTATAGTCGGCTAGACAACTCGAGTGAGAACCTATGATCCAAGAGCCGGGAATAAAGAAGGGCCCAAACACGGTAAGAGCTCTTACCATTGGTCAGATGAGGGTTTAAGAATAGGAAAAGTGGCCTATGGAGTTCCTTCCTCCTGGAACCCTTTATGTCTTCCATAGCCCCACCTGCAAAGCCGTGATTTTTGCTGGTGAGGGATGTTCGATATTGATTATGCGTGCGGGTCGCGAGTGTTACTACTTGAACACAGAGAAAAAAAAAAATCGATGAGTATGCAGATGTCATGGAGAAAAGTGAGGCACTTAGAGATTGTTATGCGTACAAATTTTCACATCTTAGCGAAGTCCCCATGGCGTGGAAAGGCGGAGAGGATGCTGCTCCAGGGGCGTCCCCGGTCGTTGAACCATAAACGAACATCTAGCGTGAGTCTCAACTTCATCAAATGAATTCAGAAACAACCTTTAAAAGCCATGTCTTTCAGGGTTATACGTAATTTGAGCCTTTCAAATGGGAATGGTATTTCGCCATGAGGTGTCGCTCAAACACTTTTAGTTCGCACACTCGCAGGAATAACTTATAATCATCATTCAGAACATATGCGCTTCGATTTGTATGTATTGAGTATCGCTGTAAGTGCAAAATGCTCTAATACTACTACAACAAAAAAAAAAAATCTATAGTTGAACTGGCTGGAGAAGTCGAAGTTAAATGTAAAATTCTTCACATAACAGGGGAAAGTTCAAGCATGTAAATGTATTCGCAATTAATTTAACGTAGCCTGTCGACAACATAGGTTGGAAATACTAGTGGTGGAATTAAAGAACCCATGGAAGCGAGTGACCAGTGAAGCACAATACCAAGCCCTACATATATGCACGAATGAAAAACAAATGAAAAATATCTACCGTACTATTTATTTGTTACAAATTCACATTTCTTAGATTTTTTTTATTCTATTTTTGGCAGCACCAGTTCGCTTTGAAGACAAATTTTCCTTCTAATTTTATGCAAATTCATATTGAATCCTGGAAAAAAAAAAAAAAAAAAAAAAAAAATAAAGGTTCAAAGCTACCCAGAAACAGGAATTAATGGAAGTATGGAAATAAAAGATCAATTTCTATATAACAAAATAGCTCCTAAAGGAAGGATGTATTGGAGCTTTTGATGGATTGCTCAATAATACCAATTCCATGAGTTTGTATAATGCTGCAAATGCTACTATAGTTTATAAATAGGTAGTATTTAATACTATAGTATGGTCATATCTGTGAAAGTTCTTATGGGGGTAGGATTGTGGTGTATTTGTTCTCAGTTCAAGTCCAGTAACCACAACCAGCACTGTCTATATATGAACCACAAAATTTCATATCGATATAGCTAGGACTCAATTCACTTTACGATTCATACAAATTCTAATGCAAAACCTGAGAGCCAAAAAAAAAAAAAAAGAAAAATAAATTGAATAAATAGAAATTCAAAGTCTTTATAGCAAAACAGTAGTGCTTCCAAAGATATTTTAGAATCACCATCTATTTAATAATATGTAAGCTAATAAAAAATCCAATTTCTATTTTCAAGAGTAAGTTAGTTAGAATTTTACTACATGGCTAGGAAGTATTAGAGATGTATTATAATTTAGAAGGCTTTGATTTAAAGTAAAGATCAAGAAATTTTGAATAAAAGCAAGATGATTAAAGTGTTCTTCTATAAAGAAGGTATTAGTAAGACTAATATCAAGTACAAATTTGCACTTTTCTCTTAATTTTATTATTCTACATATCCTTTCAACAAGCAATTACTAAAATAAAAAAGGTAGATTGTACTACAGAATATCCTTTACTAAATAGAGTAGGGTATAAATGTTTATAATTCAAACCTATCTCATTTATTAGCCTGAATATATTTATATATATATATATATATATTTTATAGATTATAGAAAAAGTAGAAAACTAACTATCAATCAGTCTTTTTATCCCTAGTTATATAGTTTTTCAAACTCCTATATAAACTTAATATAAAGTTTCCTTATCAGATTAAATTCTTCATAGGGAATAGAGGGCTTCCTTACATAAAAATAAATTTTACCTAGTACTTTAAAATTCTTTAACTATACTTCAGGAAGTTTCTCCTAAAATAATAAGACCATAGACAGTTCCAACTATCCTTCCTATTCCTTTGTATTAAAATATATATTATAATGATGAACATCTTCTAGTAGTAGAGATAAAAAACTAAGATAGTCACTTAGTCATCATAGAGGTTTTTACAAATTCAACGCTAACAATCTAGTACCATAACATAATTAGATATTCTCTTCTAATCCTTATCTACTATATTACCTTCTCTATTATTCTTATCAAATGCATCCTTATATTACTATAGCAAAATATTAGTAGAACAATATCAAGCTAAATAAGATACATGATAATATATGGTATACTCTTCAACATATGAATAGAAAGATTTGAAAACAATACAGATAACCTAGTAATTCTAGTATCTTGATTTGTTATTTTACTATTAGTAATATATATATTTGTTATGTGCTCACTAGTATTTATCCTTTTAAGCAAATTAGTAGTATTATATCAGTTTATATAGGGATAATGATAATTCTTATCTAGCCATCTTTATTTCCTCTAGATAAAACCCTAGTTATCATATAACTATAATATATGACTTTTTGATTCAGCCTAGTAAAAGTAAGAATTATAGGCATTTTGCCTATGATAGTAACTAACTATATATATAAGGTAAACTTAGTATAATTCTAGCCATCATAAATACTACTAAGTCTAGAACCTAGATTTTTCATTTCTGTAATAAGTATCTATAAAAATGTTTTATTGTTGTTTAGCTCCACTAGCCCTAGAATCATACCATTAATTACTTTATTTTCAATAAAATAACCAAGGTTAAGTAGAAGATTATAATTAAATTAAATTAATAGAGTAACAGAAAGTGTTTTTCACCCTTGAATTTGATACCCATCTAATTTGAAATAGAAAGCAATATCATGTAGATGATTGAATAAATTCAATTTTCTTACATAGTTTGAATTAGTATTAAAATATTAGAGAACAAGTCAGGGTAATAATGGAAGATACAAGAAATGTTTTTTAGATGACTATCACCACTGCATCTATTTACTCCATAAAGACATGTATTTAAGTGAGAAAAACATCTAGTAAAAGTAACACAAGAATAAGAGCAATAATAGCAATCTACTGGTTTCATTTCAGAAATTGTTTTGAGTGTTTTAAGAGTAGTATACATAACTAGTAGTGGTATAAATAGTTCTAGAATAGAACATAGTTCTTTAATGCCATGTTGTGTATTTTTTTTTTTTTTTCCATGGCTCCACCAGTTGCATAGGCTTAGGAATAGCTCAAAATCTTTATTAACAGGTAGATCTATTCAATGAAAATTATTAGTTACAAGTCAATGTAAAAGAAAAAAAAGTAATGCTTCCACACTTCATCTTCCTAGAGAATACGGACATATGTAATAGCCGACTGGGAAACCGTTTATTAGTTTGTGTAGTGGGGGAAAGGGGGTGGGGGGGAAAGTGCGGCGAACCTTCACAAGCTTAGGTAACGTGAATAATAAAGAATAATTATTATACGTGTACATTCACGATGGTGAAATACGGTGAGGTAGGATACCGGTATGGTTCAGTTCGTAAAAATAAGCGAGAAATGGTTCTCAAAAATTGTACCTTGAGTCTGCTATTCGCTATAGCCATTCAATATGGCGTTATACCACCATTTGAATTAAATTACAGCTTGAACCCGCGCCGGCACGCTTTCAGTCAACAGCTGCAACTTTTCAACTGGAATACAATCCATTCCGCTGCAAGAACTTCCTTCAATCTATTTACAGAACTCACATGACCAGGTTTGAAATTTCAATTTGGACCATACTAATATCTTATTTCTTCGTATTTTACCTTTGCGAACGCATAATAATTATTCTCCATCGGTCACACTATCTAAGGGTTGAGAAAGTCCGCCGCACCATTTTCCTCAGTACATAGCCGGGCAGGAACACGAGAGTGGGGTGCGAGGCGGGTCTAATGGAGTTCTAGGCATCTCTGGCCCGCTCGAAAAAGTAGTCTCTCATTCTGTATGGTTACACGGAAAAAGAAAAGTAAAACAGGGGGAAGGGAAGAAAAAAAAGCGTTGTGCGCGTTGGAGCCTTCTAGCCGAACCCACCGCGGTGGGAGATACCTTTCAGGGACACCCTGAGGGGATATTTGCTTTCGCAGCCTGCCCCTCGTCGTCCTCGCCTTCTGGGGCGGGGCGTCAAGGTAACTAGTTTACCAGACAAATCGCTCCACCAACTAAGAACGGCCGTGCATCACCACCCACGTGATTAAGGAAGAGCTCTCAATCTGTTAATCCCCAACGTGTCTGGTGTTGAGCCGGACGCGAAAAGTGGATGAAAAGAAAGAGAATAGCTTGTATTCTATAACACGAAGAAAAAGATGGCTAAGGAACAAAGAAGGGAAGAGCCCGTATGGGCGAACGCCCGCAATACATATAGCGGCGAGCGGGAAACCGAGTGAGAAACCATGAAGCGCAACAGCTAAAAGCAAAGAAATAACGCAAATACAAAAACGGAGACTAGGGAAACATTCCCGAGAATAAAGAAAGCCGCGCCGACAATGGCGCATATCCCGAAATCCCATATGGACCCAAAAATCAGAAAGGAAGGTAACAAAACGGAAAATAGGAACAACGGCAACGAAACCCGAACAAAAAAACGCTCACGCATGTTTATTCCAACATCTGGACCTGGTGCGATTCCCAGTGTTGAGTCAAATCAAGCCGCCGGGCGGGAGTAGCGTGTCTAAAGTTTATATCAACAACAGCTGCGCCGCATGTTGAGACTCCAGTTTTCCTTTAGCCGCGCTATGGGAAGGGTTGCCGTTGTTTGGGAGCTTATAAGCGGGTAATACGGTAATGCGGAACGCCCCGTATGTACGTATATACGTTACGTTGCGAGCAACAGCCGGCGATAAGCGAGTGCAGTACAGACAACCTGTTCGGAAAGCAGGTTGTAGATCGGCAGAACACCCACACAAATAACCGGCCTCCCAATCATCCCCCATAATAATAGTCGTAAATTTTGATATAAATGTAGATAATTTATGGTCTACAAGTACTTAACGTCACAAGCTATAAAATGCTTCCGGCAGCGGAGGAATCAAGCGTTAAAATTTTTCGGCACAGAGATGAGATGCGGGGTTGGGATAAAGATGGGGCATGCGGGTTTATTGTGAATTGTGAATGTATGTGCTCGCACATAAGACTTGTTTTTGCGGCTGCTCTCTTTTTCCCCTTTCCCTTCCCGTTTTTTTTTTTTTTTTTTTTTTTATATTTTC